>JAQFVV010012487.1:875212-965417 GCA_028023455.1 Epiperipatus broadwayi | reverse complement strand
ACAAATATTAGTTTATTAGAATGTAATTTATACTTACATGTCTACTGTCCAATTATTACTTTGGGTTCTTGCCATCCAACTACACGTACCTTCCACAGAGGCTTCCACCAGCCTTAAAAAAAAAAGACTCCTATAGTAAACTTTTTTTCTAAAAACTACAATGCAAAATAATAATGAAGTTTGTATAATACATATAATTTTTCACTGACAGCAGCAATCCATCTCACATTTTCATTTTATCTATAAACTAGCTATACATGCACGAGTAATCAGCCGATAACAAAAGATAATATCCAAATAATCCCTTGACTAATTTCTCATTATTGGCTTGCTGTAAGAGAAAGGATAAATATTGCACTAATTCATACAGCAACCAACTTTTTCTTCTATTACACTATTCCAGCAAATGGCTGTAATCTTCAAACACATTAAGGTTTTTGAAAGTGCACTCTTGTTATTTTACTATTTTTATAAATAAATAAAAAAGAGTAATATTTTTTACAGTAACAATTTTAATGGTAAATATATTTGAGAAAAATGATTCTACAATAAATTTATTCACTTTAACTTTCAAATTTTAGGTGAAAATAAAAATATAACAGATCAGGGGTAGCCAAATTTCATATCTATAAGAGACCTATGTTAAAATTGAGATATATTCAAGAGCCATAATGGAATTTTTCGAAGTATTCAACGGAAACAAATATTTGACTTACAATTTTCCAAAAGTAACAATAAAAGCATTGAAGTTGATGATTTTAAGCCAATAAACATCACATGATCACCATCTCTTATGCTTGTGTATAACTGTTGTTAAAACAGGCAAAACTCACTATACGTATTGCCACACACAGCAAGCTAGAGTAATCAATGGATGCCAGAAGGCTTGTGCATAAAATCCCCATCTAGTGCCTACTCATCCAATATCCCCAGACTAGTTTCTGGCTTGTGGCCTTCGTCAGTGAGGAGCCTTGGATCTGAGAGCACTGCACCTAGATCTTAGGATCTAATGCAACTCTCCAGCAGCCACCTTTTATCTCCACTTAACTACAAAACTATGTCTTAAACTGAAAACACCTTAATGTTTTCAATCCAAGCCCACTAGCTTATTGATTACTCTAGCTTGCTGTGTGTGGCAATACATATAGTGAGTTTTACCTGTTTTAACAACAGTTATACACAAGCATAAGAAGTAGTGGTCATGTGATGTTTATTGGCTTAAAACCAATCCTGCCAAATAGGATAGTGGGGGCTATGGTTATTAAAGAACCAAAGACACCAAAATGTATGTGTAGTGAACTGGGTTCAGACCCATATGACTATAAGTTAATGGGCTTGGATTAAAAACATTAAGGTGTTTTCAGTTTAAGACTCATAGTTTTGTAGGTAAATGGAGATAAAAGGTGGGAGCTGGAGGGTTGCATTAGATCCTAAGATCTAGGTGCAGTGCTCTCAGATCCAAGGCATCTCACTGACGAAGGCCACAAGCCAGAAACTAGTCTGGGGATATTGGATGAGTAGGCACTAGATGGGAATTTTATGCGTAAGCCTTCTGGCATCCATTGATTACTCTAGCTTGCTGTGTGTGGCAATACATATAGTGAGTTTTGCCTGTTTTAAGTTGATTTAAATAATCAATAAAAAAATTAACATTCCAAAAGAATAAAGCATATATCGTTTCAAAATAAAATGTAAGTAAATCATGTTAATATAAATTATATCATGATTTTATTTCAAAAGTTTTGGGAGAGACACATTGAAACATCTAGAGAGCAATGTGGCTCGCAATGGTGGTAACAGATATTTAAAAAATAGTAGTTATTTGCATAAAAGATTGTATGAAGTTCAAACATCCTGGTAGAAGATTAAGTATTTAACAGTATAATTCAATTTGACTAAACTGAATTTTTTTTTTAATTGTTGTTACTTAAAATTCTCAGATGAGAATCCATCCTGAAACCTTTAATTCTGAGTACATTATTCAATCACTGCACTAAACTTAACAAAACTATATATTAGTTAATACACTAAATATTGATTGCAGAAAGGAATTTACTATTAACTGAAAGAGAACCTTTGATTCCTCTTGGAAACTTTAAAGAACCAACCTGGGCGATTTCATAATCTCCATTTCATATGTTCTTGTTGAAGTTGTTATAACTATGTGATTATTCATATAATGGTCAAACATGGATATGCTTCTCACCAACATGCATTGGCCAACATGGTTAGTTTATTGCTTTTTACTTCTGAGTTTAAGATCAAGAAACTCCATGGTCTTTGTTCTCAGTTGTTTAATAGCTCTTAATTGAAAAGACAGTTCAGTATTTTTGAAGGCAGAATGAATGTGTGCATGAATGAAATTTTCTTTTTCTAATACATATTTACAATAATGACAGAAAAATAAATCATGACCATTATTCCCAGGAGGCTGAAAAATCACCAGCCAAGGCAACGGTTGGTGGCCGAGGATGGAAGTGCTAAAAATCTCCTAATTGCAAACCCAGGCTACCATTTGATGATGATCTTTTATTTAGGTACAACTGCAGATCACTTTCAAGTCAAAGTAGATTGCAAGAATTGGAAGAACTATCTAATATTAAATGGGACATTATTGGACTTTGTGAAGTTAGAAGAAAAGGTGAAGAGACAATTGATTTTAAAAGTGGGCAAAGTGGAAGAACATTGTAGAGATTGATGGTGTATCAGACAGAGTGACAAGATTAGATATTCAACTTAATAGCAGATATCAAATACAGATAATTCAGCTTTATACCCCCAACAAGTTCTCATTGTGTTGAAGTATAGGATTTTTATATGAAAATACAAAAGGCTTTTGATCAGACCAAACAACATTTTAAAATTATCATGGGGACATTTTAATGCTAGAATTGGTAAACAACTGAAAGATGAAAGTTTTGTAGGTAAATTTGATTATGGTGATAGAAACGAGAGAAAACATAGACTTATGGAGTTTGCAAAAAAATAAAAACTTTATATTATCATTAATTTTTTTGAGAAAAATATTAAATGGAAATGGACATGGAAGCATCCAAATGAAGATAAAACAGAATTGGATTACATTTTCACTAAAAGGAAATACCTATTTCAAGTTTGCAATGTTCTTCTTAATAAATTCAACACAGGAAGTAATCATCGACTAGTGAGATGTAATATACATATTAAAGTAAAACTAGAAAGATAAAAATCATTAAGAAAAACAATATCTGAAATTAGTATTCATAATCTTCAGAAACATTCCAATGAATTTAAATTAGAACTTGCAAATTGTTTTCAAATATTAACAGATTTTGAACATGAATCATATTTGAATAGGAAGATAAATGATACACTTTTAAGATAGTTGGTACAAAAAAGTAGCAATTGACCAGTAAATTTCTGCTAAGACAAGACAATTTATTAAAAGAAATATAAAACTACCTAAAAATGCATTAAAAACAACTGAATATCTCGAATTTTGTAAAATGGTGCAAAGAAAAGTTGACAATAATATAATAAAGTATAATTGTGAAATAGTAAGGAAGGTTACAGAAGACAATAAAAGTCTCAAGAATGTAAAAAAAAATTTGGTATAGATAGGAAACTTATTTCTGCAATAAGAAAAAAAGATGGAACTGTAACTAAAATGAGAAATGACATCATGAAATGTATAGAAGTTTTATCAAGAATTATATAGCAATAAAGAACAAAGAAAAGTATACACAACAACTACTATATCTTCTAAATTGCCCAGGATTTTAAATGAAGAAGTGAGATATGTAATTAAATTTATAAAAAAGAAAAAAGCTTCAGGTAATGATGGAATTCAAATCGATATCTTAAAAGAAGCAGATGAAGAAATACAAAATTTTTGGCAAAGTTATATACCAAATGTCTAAATGATAAAGATGTACCAGATGATTGGAAGAATGCAGTATTAATATTAATATTTTAAAAAGATGATAAAGAAAATATCAGAAATTACAGATCTATCAGTCTTTTATCAGTTCTACACAAAATTTTTACCAAAATAATTACAACTGGTTTACAGCAAACTTTGAATTTTAACTAACCAAAAGAACAAGCTGGATTTAAAAGTGTTTTTAGTACAGTGGATCACATCCAAGTATTGAGAGAAGTTATAAAAAAACTAATGATTATGTTGTCATTATGTTTTGGATTTGTAGACTATGAAAAAGCATTTGATTCTATCAGCATTTCTGCAGTGATAAAGCATTGGATCATCAAGGTGTAGATCTAGGACATTGAATTTTTTATAGCAGTTTTGCATTAAGTATTTTGTGATTAAAATAAGAAGCTAAAGGAATAAAACTAAATGGAGATTATTTAAGTCATTTAGATTTTGCATATGATGTAGTTGTTTTTGAAAATAATGCTTTAGAGCTTCAGAAAATTTTGCAAGAGTTATCAAATGAACATAAGAAAGTCGGATAAAGGTAAATGTTAAAAAGACTAAAGTAATGTTCAATGGATTTTCTCAAAACAAGAAAATGAAAATTAATAATGATGAGTTAATATTTATTTTTATAAAGCGCAGACAGTATTGAAATTAAATTGTGAGAGTGCAAATCTCTCAAGCACTTATGATTATCACCAGCCAATCAGATCAAGCACTGAAACAGATAATTTCACAAGAAAAGGGTGGTTCCACCTTCTCCTTTACTTGTCTTTCTATATATCCAAGCCAGTCTAAAGTACTTAAATCTGAAAGCATGAATCTTAAATATCTTCACACTCAACACACTGAGTCCAAATTACAAACATACAGCGTGAAATCTTTCGATTTACTACGCAGTAGTTTATCGATGTTATAACTTGCAGCAACGTATTATTTACATACGTTGCTGCAAGTTATAACATTGATAAACTACTGCGTAGTAAATCAAAAGATTTCACACTGCATGTTTGTAATTTGAACTCAGTGTATTGAGTGTGAAGATATTTAAGATTCACGCTTTCAGATTTAAGTACTTTAGACTAGCTTGAATATATAGAAAGACAAGACAAGAAGGTGGAACTACCTTTTTCTTGTGAAATTCTCTGACTCAGTGCTTGATCCGATTGGCTGGTGATAGTGATAAGTGCTTGAGAGATTTGCACTCTCTCAATTTTAATGATGAGTTAGAAGAAGTTAATAACTACAAATATCATGGTCAGATTATTATTGCAAATGGAAACATAATGGATAAAATTAATCATAGAATTAAGTTTGGTTGGAATGCTTTTGTAGAAATAACTTAATATTTAAAAAAAAAAATTGTCTATGTGTTTGAAAAGGAAGATTTTTAATAAATGTAACTTACTAGTTCTTACGGATCTGAGACTTGGACACTTAACAAAAGAGCAATGCAGAGATTTCAGACCAATCAAAAAAGTACAGAGAGATGCATATTATGAGTAACAAGAGATCGGAAACAAAATATATAAATAGGTATTATTGATATTATTGAAAGAATTAAGAGACTGAAGTGGAGTTGAGCTGGACATATTGTCAGAAGAGATAATAATAGATGGATATTTGAAATCTTAAACTGAATTCCAAGAGACCGTAAAAGACCTAGAAAGAGACCTCATGTGAGATGGATGGATGAAATAAAAAAATGTGCTGATGTGATGTGAAGAGGCTAGAGATCAGAGAAGATGAATTGAAGGATTGAACTTGGAGAGATCTTCCTGCAGTTGATTGATAATGGTTAAAAATAATGATGATGACAACGTATATTAAATAAATATTAATATCAATCACTTCTTTTTATTCACTTTTTCACAATGCATTATACACTTATTTTACTATCACACTATATAATGCATTATAAAAAAGTGAATAAAGAAAAGTGACTGGTATTAATACTGGATAATTGGGCGTTAGAATTGTAATACTTCATATTAAATAAATACGGATTATATTTAAAAGTAATGGTATTCAGTGACTATTTACCAAAACCTTACTAGAATAAACAGTCACTATTTACTGGTAAACTGATAAGAAAAGAAAAAAAAAATTATGATATAAATTACAAGTTATTCACAAAAATGCAACAATTAATAGAATCAAGACACTAACATTTTTTAAAACATTGTTTCAGTGGAAAACTGTTCATAGTCTAAAATCTTTCAAAATAAAAAGATATCAAAAGCTATGACTATTTTTTTGATTGAAAAATAATTGTCAAAACATAAATTTTAAATATATCAGATCAAGAATAAATTTTTAAATTTAAATTGTAATAAAAAAATGTAAGCATAATTTTAAAAGCTTGCAAGCAAGCATCTTACTAATAATTACTGAATATTATTAATGAATCATAAAAATTTCAGTCAACTTTTGCCATTGACATAGTACTTCAATACAAATATTTCCTAATGTTGATTTATTTTATGAATAATATATTTATTTATTTTAAGAAATTATATAAAAAGGATATAAATCCTTATATGCACTTTTAATGTAATACTATAATCCATCTATATAGTTAGCAAAGCTAGAGAAAATATTTTGAACCTTTCTTTGACATCTTTAATATTAAACCAAGTGTCACATGACTCTTTTTCAGCTTACATTTACTCATGCATTACCTTGATCAGCATATTATATTTTTAATTAAGCAAGTCAAAGTTTCTTATAATTGATCTATAAATGATGTCACCAAATTATATAGTTGTTGGCATAGTACCAGACTTTTATAACTATACAAGCAAGTTGATTTGAGTTAAAAACTCTAAAGGGTTAGTGTTTGAACCTTTCATGGATAGTACATAAAAAAAAGAAAACAGTATCTGGATCTGTGTGTGCAATCTAAAACTTCTGAGAACTAAATCCTGTCAGACTATCATAAGTATTAGTCCTTTTACACCAGTGAAATAACCTAATCTAATGTCTTCAAATAAAATTACTGGAAGAGAATCATTAATTTATAAAAACTACTAAAGCAAATGGATTGTTTTAAGTTCTTATACATACAGACCACATAGTGTGAAATTAAAAAACATCTACAGGCAATTCAGTAATATACACATCTTGAAAAGCTAACATATCAGGACATAAAAATTCAATATTTTTGTTTTACCTACCATTTCTTAGCATTTTGTCAATAAAAATTTGTTCTTCAAAAGAAAATTATCATGTGGAATTCATGTATTATCACATTTAACAAACAAACATTATCATGGCAACAATTCAAATGAAACTATATGATCCCTCTAATTCAATTTTTTTACAATAATACAAACCAGAATTTACTGCTGATAAATAATTAAACATCAAGACTTGTCTTTAAGGTAATTAATAAAAAATATTTTTTAAATAAATACAAAATTTATATCTAACAGTGCATGTAACATATAATAAACTCAGTGAAATCATAAAAAGATGATATCTCCTTACATTATTCAACAACAAAAAAAAAAAAATTGTAGAAAAATATATTGTGAATTAGCACTAGTATTGTAAATAACTGATAAGAAATGAGAATCAGATAGAAACAATTTCTTTTCAAGACCTAAAAAATAATCAGACAGAAGTATTAATGATCAATATAAAAATGGAGAAGTGAGAACTTAATAAATACTAACAAGAATATCACAACCACAAAATCAAACTAATACTCTGATCAAACCTTCAATTATATAAAGCACAGAATCAAGCTAAAATTATTTTTTTTAAATCTTACAAATTAATTCTAATCTCTAGAAAGACCTATAGAACTCAGAAAGGTTAAATGGGATAAGAACAATATCACAACAATAAATGTATTATTGAGAAACATAAAAATACAATAAAATATGGCACTTAATATATAAAATATCTGTAGAGTGGCCTGTTTAGGGTACTTACATATTAGTCCTACAACATAGAGATATGTCTCTTCACATCAGTGATAAATGTGTAACTTTGCAATCAAATCAAATAAACCCTGTGAATTGATCCAATCTTGTGTTTTGTTTTGTTTTTTGTGATAATTTTACACTCTTAGTTATTGGCCAGATTTCATTCTGACAAGATGTTCAGTGCTGTCAATTACATTTGTTAAATATTTTTACTTTATTTGTATTCGTAGTTTTGATTCAACAATTTTTACTTTCATTTCTATTCGTAATTTTGATTCAAAGATTTTTTTATCCGCTACTGAAATGAATGCTGTTTTATATTTTCAAAAAAACGTAAAATTGGAGGCCCTAACAAAATTGATGACAGCCTTTTCAAAGCCAAGCTGAACAATTAATGATAGACAAGCAGCAATTCTTATGGAAGCTGTCAAACAAAATGTAGAAGAGGAATCGACGATTTATTCCAACTTTTGGAAGGCCTATAAAAGTGTTGACAAGTGTTTTATCATAACAATTAATGATAGAATCCCAAATACAATCATGTGTTAAGGAAGTAGTCATTTTGGAAAAAATATATACAGTATATATACTTTTAGTCTCTCTTTTGGGAAAAAAAATTATCCTCTTAAAATAAAGTAGAACTGGTAATTTGATTGTTTCATCATGACAATTCCTGTTATATATTACAAAGTACCATATGTGTATATTTTAAGTTTTTTTCAATATTTTAGGGTATATTCAGATTGTTGGAGGGTCTGTAAAAGTGCAGAATTACTAACTGCCAGTTACGAACATTTTCGTGTAAACCACCACTTGTTAATTAAGTGTGTATTTTGGGAAAAATAAAAATGTTACTTTTAGTTTCCATTTTCGGAAAAAATATTATTGTTATATATTACAGTAAGAACTGTATGTGTATATTTTACGGTTTTTTGATAATATTTTAGATTAATTTTTGTAATTTATTGATTGTTTTATCCATATTTTTGAGTGAAATTCATATTTTTAGTGAATTATTAGAAATTAATATTCTGTGTCATATTAATTTTATTATTTATTTATTCTAATGTTGTATCCTGTGTTACTATCTTAGCAACATGTATGTATATGTGTGGGCATGTATTACAACTCAGATCGCCCAGGAGTTTCGTGGCCGAGCACCATTTTCCATACAGATCAATTGTCGTTTTCCAATTTAAAAATAAATATCACAAGCTTCACAATTATGAATTAATGTTAAAAAGCACATTTTTTTAATAATACTAAAAATATGATTTGTATCATATTTTTAGTATTATTTTAAAAATGTACTTTTTAACATTAATTCACAATTGTGAAACTCGCGATATTTATTTTTAATTGGAAAGCTACAATTGATCTGTACAGAAAATGGTGCCCGGACACAGGCGGAGCTTCACTTGTGGGCAACCATATCCACACATATACATATACCCCACTAAGATAGTAACACAGGATACAACATTGGCTTTTTGGTAATATTTTAGAGAATTTTTGTAATTTAGTAATTGTTTTAGTATTAGACCTACAGCGTCTTTTTACATAGGTATTCAGGCTGCCGATAACTTTGTAAATTTTTCAAAAATATCATATACACATGGTCTGTTTTGACAAATTTATTATTTTAATTTTGTAGAAAATCTAAATGTACTCGTTATTTTGGTCAGATCAAAAAATTAGAAACTTGTCAGTGGATTGATATGAATGTGAAAAGACGTTGCAGATCTAATACATAAAGTACCCTGTCCAGTTGGTATAGTGGTACAATGACTGACTTAAGATAGCATCACAATCTTCCAAGTGATGAAATGTTCAATTATCTATACTGTGTAGCTTACAGAGATGTAAAGAGATGGACTCAAAAATTAGATTTCTGTACCAAAGCTCAACTTATCCAATGCATGAACATTACATGTCCACCTGAGCAACTAAGTATTTGATTATTTATATTATTTTGAAATAAAATAAGAATTTTATTACATTTATCAAAATAAGCTCAAATTTTATCTATAGTGGAAATCATCTAGTTTTTATAAGCACTATGTAAAGCATAATACATATCCAATCCCATTATTTTCTACCAATATTTACAACTGACCATTTATAAATTCATTATGTTTGATTGGAAGACTAAACAAGCAAAAGTAAATAATAATCCAAAAAACCTTTTTTTTCCATTTCTGAGTAAGTGAACAGACTATTAACTATGTTGCCTTTATAAAATAAACTCTCCCTTTCAAAGTTATCAACAGTCGTTAAAGTATTATTTGACCAATAATAAATAAATAATGCATTTGGATTAATTTTACATAAAAATATTATACTGTATACAAACATTACACTTACTATATCAAAAAACTTTTATGACTAATGTTAATATTTCAGAATATATATATATATTTTTTTTGTATTTTTTTTTGTAGCTGACCAAGAACTATTTGCATGTCTATAGCGTAACACAAATAATTACAGTAGTCACACTAAAAGATTATTGATTTATATCATTTTTTTTCTTTGAAAAAATAAAATTCTTATTATAATATATCTGTTTAGAATATATAATAAATCTGATAGTGTTAATTTTATTTATGAAAAACCTGAAAAGCAACACTTTAATCATTAATATTAGCAGATTCACTAATTACTGTTTTATATTAAAACAAATGCTCTTATTTGTTTTCAGAGAGAAAAGTTAAAATTCAGATTGCATGCAAAATTATTTCTATACAATAATTGCATATTTACTTTAATTTCTTCCACATACTATGATAAAATTTTAGACTAGAATGTCATTAAGAGTCAACAATGTCTTAAAGGCATCTAATAATAATAATCCATTTGCTAAGCATAAAATAATTTAAGAGATTTTGCCCAGAAAATTCATTTCTAATATTATTTTAATTTAAAATTTTATTTAAGACTAAAGTTTGGACAAATCTCAAAGCTCAGCAAAGCAAAAAAAAAAAAATGTATATAAGCAAATCAAATATAAATATAAAGCCAGAATTTACATTTAATTAAATAACCCAGTCACAGCAAATAAAGAACTAAATAACAAGATGATAATTTTAAAAAATAATACTTATCTTTTCATCAAAAATCTTAAGTTATTATATTGAAAATCGCTTCCAGCTGATGCTATGACACATGAAAAAAAAAATTGCTAAAGCAAAACATTTATGTTTAAATATTTTCCCCATTAAAATGTTATATATATAATGTACTATTATTTATTTGCTGATAGCAATATTCACTTTTAAGAAATTTACAATTTACTATAAATAACCAAAACATATACATAAATAATAAAATTCTACAAATAATTATTTTTTTTCATATTCACATATAATTTTAATAAAGTGTATTAATAAAACTTATAGAAAAAATGGTTTCATTGTGCCTTTAGTCACTTAATCCAAATAAAATCTAAAATGTAAAATAAAACTGGGAATATATTTTTTTTTTCTAAAAGAATGGAACCTTCTATAGACAGAGTGGTGTATATTTACCTTTTCAATTTTAAGAGTATTATAATTAATAAGATGTGATATGTTGGACTATTTCCATCATTTATGAGTGAATGTTAAATGTACCGAAAATTTTAAACTTTATTTAAACTTTCCAAATACATCAACTAGTTAATAATAACACACAAATAGACAATACAGGTTAGTAATTACACAATATTTCGATTAGTATTATTCTCCACTCTTCTTCAGGTGTTGCTGACCTATATGCACAGTAGCAAGTTAAACTATGAATAAAGCTTTTGAAAAACTAATACATAAGTTCTCTGCCTAAAAGCAGGTAGAATAACTATGCAGTAGAGTATTATGACCAAAGTTTAATACCTGATGATCAATAGTAAAAATTTGTCATTGTTCACCACTCTTTAACATAAATTTTTCTTTTATCTTTATATTATGACATAGTGTGTATAAACTTTGAATCATGTCAGCATATTAAAATAACAACTCTCAAATTGAATTTTATTAATCTTAATTTTTAGACTTTTAACTCATTACAAATCTATTAAAACTCTTAAATAACACTAGCTATCAATATATAACATTGAGAATCAAAAACATCAGTTATCTCAAAATCTATATTTTCTTTTATTTATTCATTTATTTTGATAAAATTCAATGAAAAAAAAAAAGTATAACAAAAATTTGATTTATATTTTGTTCTTAAGGGAACTACATTGATTTATCCTATGATTACTAATATCTAAATAAACTGAATTATAAAATTATTATAAATCACACTTGCCTTACAAAAATCCATTTCTTGCTACTACTCTTACTTCAATGAAAATAGTTGATAAATTATCTATGCAGGGTTTTACTGCATCTCTCCTCACTCCAAAATCAGAATAAAAATTATTAAGATTTTTTAATAAAATCTGACTGCACATATAAATCCCAAAAACTTGTTTTTTTTTAAATATCTAATAAATTAATTAATGTTTCTAATTAATTAGTTCTCTAATTGTAGTAAACATATTTCACTTTAATTACAATTGTTTCTTACCAAACAATGACTTACCAATCAATGTTTCAAATCTATTAATTCAATCTGAATTTTGAAAATAGAATATTATCTTTATAGTTTTAAAAAAGGAAATACCTTTAATATATAATAAAAATTACTTTTAAACTTTGTATTTTATTTAAGATTCAATTCCAAATTTATTTATTTAAATCTCTCACATAAGTTTTGCAATAAAAGAAAATCTATAATATGTACAAATGTCATATTACTTGTCAAACTTTCCATCCAAATTAATATATCTGACTCTTAAGCAGTATCATTTTAGTTTGTACTAATTATAATCTTTGATGATACTTCATCTTTTAAAACATCTTATACAATAACAAATGTTCAAACTAAATATAATACTCTGTATTAGCTTTATCACTATCTTTTTAGTATTTTCATTACAAATTGGGTAAAAGTCTCAAAATTTTAACGATAAAAGGTACCTTAAATTCTATCACTAACAATATTACCAGTGTACAAAATGGAAATCAGTAGATTTCAAATATGAACACAAATACAAAAATATTACTGGACATTTTTTTTTAACTAGTGAGTCTTCAATAAATAAAATTTTAAATAATGTTCTTAAAAAATATTGAAATATTATATATATTTCTTTAAAATCATATATCAAATTGAACTATAATAATCCATTCTTTCACTGCATATATGTCTTACAACTCTAATTAATACATATTATCATTTTATTTATAACCTTAACAACAATAAAAATAAATAATCTCAAAATATATTTTACTTTCGAACACTCATAATTTTTTTTTTGTTTGAAAGCTTAAATAGCCTTTACAAGCACTTTGTTGAAAGGTAGCTGCAATAATTAGACAATAAGATATTATGATTTAATGATAATCAGTGGTGGTAATATTTCTCAATTATTTAACACATTTACATTTAGAATTGCCATATGCACTTCAACACAGTAAAAGTGGCAAACTCACAGCTGAAGGTTAATATAATTATAAAAAACTCATTTTGGATTACATGACCAGAACTTTTAAATGTCTGATCTATACTAATGGGATACTTGAACATTACATGACTTCCTGCGCAATTTATTATATAATTATTTTAATTTAGAAATATTCCATAAAATAATGAAGTTTCTAATGTTATTATGGCTAAACAAAACTGGCAATCTATGTTATACTATATAAACATTATGCTATGCTATCATTACAAGCAATGACAAATAAAAATTCAGTTCTCAATTACATAAAATTGCATATAAGAGTTGCAAAACAAATTAATTTCAGTGCAGTTTTTCAATCTTTTTTTATACTATTTAATTTTTTTATATTTTTAACTGATGGAAAACATTATAATGTTCAGCATGTGAAATAGTGAAGTCATTTTAATACATTTCTTTAAAAACCTATATTTTGAGTTGCTTCTTAATGATTTATATAAATAAAAAATTTTGTGCATAACAACTGAAGACATAAATTAATGGCAATTCTTCTTTAGCTACATAATTCAAGTCTTAAAAATTTACAGAAATGATCATTGGATATGCATTTGTACAAAAGAAAAGAATGCCATAGGCTTTATAACTTGGCTTTAAAAAAAAAAGATTTCTTCTGATTACCAACAATTATATAAAAGATAAAACCATTTCTATAAGATACATTTTGACTAAAACGAGCCAACAATGAATAAAACATCAACACAAAGCACATCGAGAGTAAAATACATTCTAGATTCATCCTTCTCATTATACAAAAAATTATTAATTTGAAATATAAATTTTCCTTCTAGAAAATATTTGAAAATCTTTAAAAAAAGATAAATTATGGGTTCAATGGTCATAAGAGTGTGACACCCTATGTTTTATTTTATAGTTAGTTTACTAACATCCATCTAATCACCACGGATTATCATGGTTTAATCTTTATTTTTAGTTTATAACAGTTTGATACTCATTTATCACCCAATATTGGATTCCTATGGAGGTTGATTATCAGATACTCAGCTACTTAGAAAATTCCCAAGCTGTATTTAAATTTGAACCTCCAGTTTAAAAGAAACTATCAATAAAAAATGTAAAACATATGGTATTTTGAGTATAATATATCAAAACAGGAAGTTATGATTTTGATTATTTTGGTTATAAAGAATATGAAATATTCAAATTTAGTTTTAAGTATACTTCGCTAATAAAATTAATAATCAAAAAGAGTAGATCAGAATATAGTTCTATGCATATATTTAGAAATGAACTATATGAGTTAGCTAACTATTTATTTGACATTATCAAGATTATTTTTAATAATCATCATAGAAACAATCCACTGGACAATATTTACTTAGTAATCCACAATAAAAAAAATAATGAACAAGAATTTTCATCTATTTGAAAAGGTTTAACATTATTTCATGTAGTGCATAATTATTTATAACTATACAATATCTTTCAGACAAAAAAAAAAAAAATTATACTAAAAAAAAGGTAATTTTATATTATTAAAAACTTAATTATTCACATACAAAGAATATGTAATTATCACTATTACTTTCAAATATATCAATCCACTGCAGAATAATGTTTATGAGTTAATATTTAAAAAACCAAGTCATACATCACACTCGTTATATTACATGAGTTAATATCTACAGTTTCTTTTCTTCATACCATCCCAGTAAATTTCCTTATCCAACAATTTCAAATTTAAGACTCTTTCAGGATTTCTTAAAATATCTTGTAATTTGGTGTAAAATTTCAATTATCCTTTCATATTCTTCTACTTATAATGTTATTTTTTCTACTAAGTATCTAATTAAACTTCATATTAATTTCATATCTTGTACCAAAATTCCAATTAAAATTTATTTTATAATACTAATTCTTTTAATAATATTAGTTAAATATTTTCTGCATTTGATTTTTTTCTTAATTCTAAAATACATCTTCTCTTCACAATTCATATCTAAAATAATAGCAAAAATAAATAAAATTTTGGAAATCTATAGGATATCTTAGAGACTCAAAGATTGGAATTAACATTATAATTAATGCTAATAATAATTTTTAAAAAAACCTTTCCTATATATGATACATTTAGAAGTTACATATAATATATAAACATTTTTAAACATAAGTAAAGGAAATAAAATTAAATATTCATATAATTAAATTAATTAAGACAAAAACAATTTCAAATACAAAATTATTAAAAATATTTAACAAATATTATCATAAAATACATGAAATTTAAAAAAAAAAAGAATATTAATTAAAAGAAAAAGAAAAAAAATGTCCAGCTCTATTAAATTTTATAACAAACTGCTACATTATTATAAAACAAAATTAGCATATGTATGTTACTCTACAATAAAAGATTTTTTTTAAAAAGTTGTGATTTTGAAAGCATGTAGCCAAATTTGCTAAGCAAAGTCCAACATTGGCCTGATCAGATCAGTTATATTTTCAAAACTCCATCAAAAGCATATAATACAATATACAAGAAAGGTTCTATAAAGCAGTAAGAAATCTCCATTATCAAAAGAGTTAAACTGTATATCCACTTATTCAACTAATTCTTGAAAAATTGTATAATTTTAAAACATCAGTAGCAGAACATTCTGTTCCATTTCACAATGATCAATATTTCAAACACAACTAATTCTTGAAAAATTGTATAATTTTAAAACATCAGTAGCAGAACATTCTGTTCCATTTCACAATGATCAATATCTCAAACAATCATATTTTGACAGCATTTTACAATTGATCGATTCAGATAACCATTTCATATTAATATTGTCAAACAAACTTAAAGCAGCCCTTAAATTGACAAAGATAACTTCTTTCTCATCTCCTATAATTATCTCATCTGACGCTGCTGTCCAATCAGATAAAGATATTCATAAAAGATCACTCTTAAAAGTTAAAATATAAAAAGTGTCATATCCAAATCCTACAATTTGTAAAATGAAATGACAGCTTCAACTTGACAGTCTGACCTATACATAAGTTGATGAGTGTTTTTTTTTAAATATATATTTTTATAAGTTATTTGTGTGAAGGCAAGAAAGTATAGACAAAAATAAAAGCACTTAATGTTTATAAGTTATATATGTGTTTTTTTTCCACATTCCTTCCTATATATATTTTCACAATTAATATTAGCTAGTTTTACAAAAAATGTCTATAATATATTATACTTCACTGTAATTAATTATCTACTAAATATATACACTTTGTGAAGAACATTATTGTGCCTATATTCTGAAAAAAATAATTACACATGACTGAAATTTGGCCTTAAGTAAAATAACTTTTAAGACCCCTAGTTATTCTAATCACATACAAGTATTTTTAAATCATTGTTTCTTGATATCAAAGATAAAACTATCTTGAATCCAGGTGCAAGACGGTAACAATAATTATAGTACTGTTAATTGAAAAGACTAAACAACATTGGCTAAAAAATAATTTAAGTTATCTTAGAAACTCCCAAAGGTTTAATGCCTAAGATAATTGAAAAAAAATTTTCATCTTAATGTTTGCAGAGATCACAAACAGAATTTACTTGGAGGTATAATTTAGGATAATTTTAGATCAATTTATAGAATTATTTAGATTTGAAAAAATTTCATCATCTTTAAAAAATCAGTCCACAAATATAACAAACATTTTATCCAAGTAATTTTATTAAAAAATAATTTTGCTAATGATTTTCCCTTAAATAATTGGAAGTCCATTAAAAGGTCTAGATTTTATTATCTGTAGGAATAGAAGAAATATGGAATAAGAAATTAAGTCTTGTTTTTATGTAGAAAAATTAGATTCTGGTGAAAATCAAATTAATTCTATCAAAATTCAAAGAATGGCTGATATATTTTTTATGAAAAATCATGAATAATTGTGTCAAATATATTATCATTACAATATTAATTACCACTAACAATGCCATGCATGGTTTACTACAATAATTATATTCAAGAACTAAAGGTTCATGGATAACAGCTCAAATTCTACTATTTCCAGTGCTCAAATATCATAAAACCTTCCAAGCAATATATCATTTGATTGTTTTTTATTATTTTTACTAATAACAATTAAAGTTCCTATTCAGTGCTGGAAAGGTGCATTAGATCCAAGGCACTTCATTGATGAAAACAATTGAAATTATGATATATAATTTAATATTATTAATACATCATTATTATTACTTGCTATGAAAATTATTACCCTTTCAATTTTATATAGATTGTTTTTCTGAATGGTTTCTTAAGAATAATATGCATACAAATATAGATAAATGTTACACTGTCACACAAGAAAATTTGAATATTTTACTAACCCATATTCTATAAATGAAAATCTATTGCATACAAAACATATTATAAAGATCTTGGAATATGGTTCAATCAAAATGGGTCTTTTACAACTCATGTAGATAATATATGCATTGCAATGGCTGTTATATTTTAACACTTATGCAAAGATACATTTGTTAAAGATTCTTTTAGTAATTATGATAGAATATGGCTCAATAATATGGAATTCAGATAAATTATTACATATAAATAAACTAGTCATTATATAGTAAATTTACTATTATAATTAATGCAAAAGATATTCTTATAATTCTGTATCATCAAAGAGTTATTCAAAATATCAAACTTTTCAATCAAATAGTTTAAGGAAAAATTTTACATAGTTATATTTCAAAGATATATGCGTATCACAACAGTTATATTTCAAAGATATATGTGTATCTCACATCTATACAAGGAATAAAAATTTATTTCACATTGATAAATGTAAATGTGAAACTTTATGTGTAGCAGCATTATAGAGACTTCCAATCTAGTTTAATGACAATGATATACTTTCTGTAGATCAAAATACTTTTACTGGGAGAGATTAACTATTATCATAACATATAATTAAATCATAATAATGTATTTTTTAAAATGGTTTCCTTAACTGTTGAAATATTAATAAAATGAATCTTTAAAAGTTTGGCCTTGGTTATTGATTAAAGCAGAGAGTTAATATACTTTTTTAGTTGTTTTCATCATATTAATAGAATATCAAAAAGATTATTGAATGTAAGGAAAATTTTGATGGAATTTTTTAAGATGAAATCAATTGCTAGATTGATTTTTCTTATATGGAGAAACCATTCAATTTAAAAATTGTCAAATCCATTAGTTAATATATGTTTTTTAGTTTTAAAATAAAATGACGAGTCTAAATGATTATGCTAAGATTGTAACTACACAATTTAAATATGTCTAGAATTATCAAAGATTGTTCTAATTAAAGGATATATAATAAATAACACAAAGTAGAATTGTTAGTACAATTTTTGTGAGATGGTCTTGAGATAATAAAATTATCTGAAATCTGCCTTTAATTCTTAAAAGAAATCTTTCTAATAAATAAATGATTGATCACAACTAGCAAACTATACTGAAGTAATATTTCTGTTAAATTTTTATGAAAAAAGATCAGTTAACTAAATCAAAAACCAACTTAAAATCTACTTGGAATGAAAATGAGTTGATAATGTTTAAATATTTAACATAGAATGCTAATTCATGAATTCAGAGAGCAGGTTTCAAAATTGTTCTTTGCTTTACAACAAGATGGTTTCCGATATAGATCCTTTTTTTTTTTCATCTTGGAATTAGTTTAAACTTATTCAAACAAAGACCTTTAGATCTATATCTTTTAACATAATTGATTTAAATTTTTCTAATGAAAGAGTTATGAAAAATTTAGCCCCATAATAAATGTTTTGAATACAAAAGATTCGATTAATATTATGGATAAATATAAAGCAAATAATATGGGATATTATTAAATAATTTGTTTTATTAACAGCAAAATGAATATATAATTGTGCAGAGACAGATGATGAAATAAAATTGCATTTATTTAAAGTTTGATTATCACGTTAATAATATCCTATTCAAAAATCACATCATTTTCTTCATAAATGTTTATATTTTCAGACAATTATTTATTTAGAACATTAGTGATAAACTTTTTCATTAAATATTCTAATATATATATATTAGTCCAAAGAGAGTTTTTAAACAATATATATTATTGGGAAGTGTCAGACTAGATGTTAGTTATGTGAATTTATTTATATTCTGAAGACAAGATCACACCTGACCAAACCCTTCGGGCTGTTTACAAAATTACATTCTCCCATAATGGTTACAGTTATCATATTATGGGGAAGCACGAGCCGCAATCACTACCAGAGTATCACAACATCAACACTTATATAACAGGGCAAGAATCAAATCTGAAGGTACCTCAATATTTTTTGAACATCAAAGGTCCACATGCCACATGTTCAAACCTATGATGGCTGAAATGGTTTGCATTGAGCGCAATGACACCTAGTGCAAGATAAATGAGGTGTGCTTTATAGCAGAAGATCCCGACTCCATCAATAGGAGAGATGCTTGCTTCTCCATTTCAAAAAAATGGACAGTCTAGGTGATTTGCATATATTTGCATACTCTATTAGATAAGCTAACAACAAACATTATTACTATAAGCCATGCATATGGGCGCATGAAGTTCCCGAAAGTGCTAAGCAATTACAAACTTTTAATATAGCCTCATAGATGTGCATTTCAAGCACAATATATAGATTAGATTCTTGATGAAAGCTAGCAATTTTCTAATTGAACACATGTATAACAGTCTTATTGGGAATTTCTGTAAGAGTTAGATTCATTTGCAAATTATTTATCAATTCAGGATGAGATTTGTATTATTTTATAATCTCTAATGATTTTTGAATTTAAACAAGTCTGATTTGTTTTTGAGCTGATTTACATTTAAACTTTAATTTGTACATTATCTATTTTGGGATGGAAATACAAATACATTTTATAATGGTCATCAGCAATTAATCTTTTTGAGACTTGATCATATGAACACCTAATACAGATCTATGTTATTATTTAATTGTAAATCTACAAGTCTTAAATTTCTGTTAATAGATTCAATTATATATTCATATGGGCAGTAAAAATAATAATTTAGGTGAAAATTCTAGCATATGGAAGTAAATGTTCTGTTACAAAAAATAAATCTATTAATGATTTTGAAATGAAATTAAATAAAGTGTATATTTCAAAGAGTTATAGTAATATATTATGAAGGACTACTAGTCCATCTTTAACGATTTTTATACCTAGTCTTTGCATAACTCTTTGATTACGCAGTCAAATATGTAGCAATAAAAGATAAATAAATAATAAAATTTTAAATTAATATAATTAAATTTTGCATTAGATCTGAATTTTATTAATAGTTGCTATATTATAAAACATGTTTTCAAGAGGAACTGTGTTTAATAAAATAATATTAAATATAATGACATTTTGACAAGATAATACTTGCCTTCAACTGGGTTTAAAAAAAAACAATAATAATCATGTGGTTTTAGCACAAACAATTGTATCACGTAATTATTGAATAGTTCAAGTTAAATTTTGCAATATTTTTTATATTCGTGTGAAAAAAATCCTTCCAAATAAATAGCAATTTCATTGTTTCATCACAACTATTAATGCAATTTGTTTCTTTTTTTTTTAATTTTTCTATAGCATCCCTAAATACTCTTTGGTCAGCATGTGGATATGATTTTAGTATTTGAGAAATCTATGTGATTATCAGTGTCCAAAACATGGAAAGCAAATGTTGATGATGTTTAAAAAATTTTCACTGCATTAATGTGCTCATTTCTTCTAGCACTTATACATCGATTGCTCCTTCCTATGGATGTAGTTGAACACATGGGATCATATAAAACTCCTTGGGTTTCCAGAGGAATTACAATCTTAGGTTTGATCAGAATGTTATTAATCTCTGCTCAACAGAGAATTATATTGTAGCTTCTTTGTATTTATCTAATCTTGTTTGTTGTTCCTTTTACATAAGAAATGCATACTCTAGTAAAAGCATTTGCTTTTTCTTCTAGGGGAGCTTTTATGCATTGCTTTATTTATAGTGATGGTACTGTAACCATTCATTAATAAGAAGTCATATACGTGTTTGGTCTCTTTTCTTAATGCAGATGTATTGGAAATAAAAAATACCCTTGCAAAAAGTGATGCAGCTACAGAGAATATTAAGGAAATGATGCCTTTAGATATCTATTAGTATGTGTATATTTCATTTATTTAGAAGATAAGGTATCATAGGAATATCAAGAAAAGATAGTTTTCAATCCTTCTCTACTTCCATAGTGAATTTAATTTGAGAATGTAAGTTATTAATATACATTAAAAAGTTATTGAGTTTTTATTCCCCATGTGATCAAACAACAAATGTGTCGTAAATATATCTGAGTGAGATAAAAAAGAAGCAAATGTTTCTAATAGAGTAGGCATTCCTTATATAAAAAGAACACAGACAAGATTAGAAAGATATTGAAACTCTATGACATAAAAACAACATTCCTACTGAGCAAAAGATTAATAACATTCTGATCAAATCTAAAAATATAATCCCCCCTGGAACCCAAGGAGACTATGAGATCCCATGTGGCAATTGACCAAATTACATACATAGTAAGGAGAAATTGACATAAAAGTGCTAGAAGAGATGAGCACATTAATGCAGTGAAAAAATTCTCAATATCTTCAGAACTTGTTCTCCATGTTTTGGATACTGGCCATCACATAGATTTCTCAAATACTAAAATCACATCCATGTGCAATAACAATGATCGGAGTATTTAAGGATGCTAAAGAATATTCACATAAATGTTCTGGACATTTACACAGAAAAGATAGTCTATATATTTTAAACTAAGCTTTTATTCATGCTTAGCATGCTTTTGATATATAAATAGTTTTAAAAAAACAAATTGTATCAACAAATGTGATGAAACAATAAAATTGCCAACTATTTGGAAAAGTTTCTTCATACAAATAATGATGAAAAATACTGCCAAATTTAAATCAAACTATTCAACAACTACATGATATAACAACGTGGTACAATTATGTCTGTTACAACCATATAAATATTACTGTTTTTTCATCCAGTTGAAGGCAAGTGTTATCTTGACAAAACATAAGTATATTTACTTTAGTATTATTTTATTAAACATGGGTGCTCTCGAAAACATGTTTTATAAAATACCTTTTGCCCTTGAAAACATTCATTTCAACATATATACTGTATATATGGCAGAATAAATATGTAATTAAAAAAATAAAAAGTAATATAAAATTAATAATAAAGCAATCTGGATGAATAACAATGATTATCATTTGTCATTGTTTTGCAATTCATTTCATCACTTATTAAATTATTTTCTCAACTAAAAAAAAAACTTTCTCTCCTTAACATTAGTGTTTACAGTAACTCAAATTTTATTCTAATTATTTTAAAAAGAATATCTTAGTTTATAAAAGATCAGTAATAAAAGGTAAAAAAAAAAAAGTTTTTAAGTTTTTGTACATTTACTTAATAAATAATTAAGTATCACTAAAATCATCATTTTCTGTGATAACATGTCCAGATTAACAACCTACATTTACCAGAGGATCACTATTTCATCCGATTTACTTCATAAAACATTAATTTTTATGCGCTTGCATATTCTATCAACAAAGTTAACTTTTAAAGGATGTATAATATCACATTCAAATATGCAATAGTTCTCATTTTATCAAATGGTCATACCTCTTTAAGCTCTAATACACATCCCAATCATCTTTTTCTGTTTTTAGTTCATGCTCTAAGTTGACTTTGAAATATCTCTGCTTAGCTGTAAGCTATTATCATTAGTGATAATTAAGATGCTAATGATTATTATTTTTGATTATATCAGTAAATGTATAATTTTTTGTTTCAGAATTAATTTTTAGAATAAGAAAAAAATAAAGAAAATAATATCACATAAGCATAAGGATGGTAATGCAAATAACTGCTTATTTTTTGCTATTATATCATAATTAAAATATTTTTATTATTTTTAATTAAAAAAAAAAACAGATGGAGTACTTAGAAAACAAACCCATTCACATTATTAAAATATGAATAGATTATATACATATTTAAAAATACTTTTTGTATTTTTCAGAAATCTTTCAAACACTTTTCAAATACCATCTGTTACATGAAATATATTCAACAATATATCAAATATATACATATATATTTCTGAAATAATACCTTGATTTGATTAAGGTATCTAATTTGATAAAATTGGAAAAAAATTATCAAACTTGGTAAGATGGGGACTTGCTTGCCTACATACAAGAGATCAAATGAACAGACCTAATATAATTCACATAACCTACAATAATATAGCAATGATAATAAATTTGAAAAATCAGTCATAGTGCTAATTAGATATATTCATCTATAGGCATGTTAAAAATGAATATTTGGCTCATATTGGATAAAAAAATTTAATGGTATTTTTTAATTTCAACATTTCTCAACAAAACTAACAGATGGTCTTTTGACACAATTGTAAACTACATGGATATTATTGATTACTGCACCTTTTTCAATAATCTAAGGCACATCATATTTACCAATAACTATGAAAAATTTCAAGTTTTCTTTGGCACTATAGCTGTCGCCAAATGTATATCATTATTTAAATTAAACATTTTCTCTAAGTAATTACAGTATTAGAAGAGTAAATATTTCATAATTAACCTAAACAAAAATTTCTCATTATCATTTACTTTTATCTTTATATAATAATCAAATGGTTTATTGTTCAAGAATTAATATGAAGATTAAGCATTGGATAACAAAGCTGAGCCATGATCCATGGACCACCACTCTACATCAAACCATGAACGGTATTTTCTTTAATTTTAATTATATCAATTAACTGACGAGACTTTTCTTTAGATAAAAATCCATTATTTTCCTTCTTATTCTATACAATAATTAATATTTCTGGTAAAACAAATCCTCAATACTTTTCAATTCATATTTTTCTCTCTTGAAAGGGGTGTGATGTAAAATAACTGCCAGGGCCAATGAAACATTCACTTTTGAACTCTAGGAAAGCTGGAACAACAAAGTTTTAAGTTTTTTGCAAAATTACATAACTGAAATATTTGAATAGTAGTTATGCATAATTGGTAAATTACATTTACAAAAATATACATTATAAGATAAACGTCAACTAAATAATGTTCTAATCTCATTAAATAACATAAAAGAAAATTACATTACTAATTAATCATCTTCTTATTTTAATCACTTATCCTCAGTAGACTTAGTAAACAAAATCTTGTTTAGATCAGCATCTTCATTCTCCTTCAATATATGAAAAACTTCATTTATGTCCCGTTTAAATACTACTGGATTTCAGGCAGGCAGATAGACAGACAGATAGATAGAAAGTGATTATAAATTCATTCACACTTTCAAAACAAAGAAGGTTCATTTATAAGACTAAAAAAAAAAAAATCTCACACTAAATAACTTTGGAGTCATATTCCTGATAAGCAAACTTTTTAAAAATTCTTCCCCCATTTAAATCATTACAACTGCTTCCAAAAATATTTGTCAACAACTTCACTAATAAAAAGCAACTCCTTATTTGAGATGCTACTCACTTTATATATAATACTTCCATAAATAGATAGATGGCAGTTATCCATTCTATCTAATAGGCAGCAGCACTTATCTCAAATTCAGATACTATCTATAATATTACAAGCAATAATTTTGATTTCTAGTGTATATTTAACTTGGGTACTATAAATTTAACAATTTAGTATTTAGGTTTAGATATTTTAATAAAACTATCTCCTAAATAATATTTATTAATATAAAATAATTCACAATTTAATTTAGTCAATATTGGGCAGTATTTGTTGTGATATGCTATAGTTTCTTTATCAAAGTCAGGAATTTCTCAGCCACTATGCCCAGAGAAACCTGTTAGCCACCTTCCCTTCATATTCCCCACCCTAAGTTTTTCCCATATTCTTCTCTACCCTGCTTCATTCCATTTCTACAACATCTTTGTCCATATCTAGATCCCCCTTATCTTTTTTTTCAAACCCAGCATAAAAATCAAGAATCCATTTTCTCTATAATCACTGTTTATATTTATTCTCCCACAATATTATTTATACCCTTTCTGCTTGCAAGCATTTACATTCAATTAGCAAATGCCTAATATTTTCCATGCCTTCCTCACATAACTTGCAGACTAAATCATATTTCTCCATTTGTGTGTATATTCCCTTGTTGTTAACAATCCTGATCGAGTCTTAAACAGTAAACTATTTTCTTTGCTATTATCGTAAATTAACTCACACCCAATATTCTGTTTAACTTTTTTTCCTCTCCAACTCCCTATTTTTTATTAATGTATCTAATCTTCTATCCCATTCCTTCCCACTATAACATTCAACAATCCACCTAACACAATCATCTCATCTTATTGACATAAAATCTTTATCCAAATCTTCTGCATACCATACTACTTTTCTCACCCATCTTGTTGCCTGTCATCCAATTTAATACTATTTTGGCTATATTCTTACTATCTATAAATTGCAATCTACTGAACATTTTCACTTTGCTTTTTGCATCTTTCATATAAAAATTACAGTAGTGATATCTGGTTCAAGCCTTAGTAATCAATGGATGCAGGAAGATTTGTGTATAAAATCCCCATCTAGTGTCTACTCATTCAATATCCCCAGACTAGTTTCTAGCAGGTGGCTTTCATCAGTGAGAAGCTTTGGATCTGAGAGGACTGCACCTAGATTTAATGATCTAATATAACCCTCCAGCAGCCACCTTTTATCTATTTAGTTGATTATAAAGCTAGGAATTCAAGTTGAAAATCCATTAATGTTTTCAATCCAAGCATTCACCTGCAATCATATAGCATCTATACATTTTGGTGTCCTTGGTTCATCAAAAACCATAGTCACCATCATCTCATAGGCAGGAATGGTATAAAATCATTAAAACATGATGTGTAAGCATAGAAAATGTTGACCATGCAATAATGGGCAGCAGTTATTCATTTTTATAACTAGTTAATTGTTTTTCTCTTCACCAATAAAAATTGTAATCATACAGATGCGATTTTTTTCGCATTGCTCTAATTATACTATAATGTTTAATATGCCTGCTTAGCGCTTTCGAGATTTAGTATTCTAATCTCATACTCATAGCTTTACGAATGAAGATTGTTGTAATTTATTGTACACATATGCAAATGAGCTTGAATTTTTAATTAGTTAGTCCATTGTTTGGAGAGAGCAAAGCATGCCTCTCTTCTATTAATGACACTGAGATCATTTGCTATGTAAAAAGCTTCTTTGACTTTTCTTTTGGCATCACTCTTCTCGGTGCAAATTATTTGGGCAGGGTTCGAATACATGGCTTGTAGCTGCTTGGTGGTCCCAGAAGATTGATGTTCCTTCATTTTTATTTTTAACCCTGTTGTATGCATACCTGTGTTGATAAATTCTTGTGTTGATGTTAGCCTGAGTCTCACCGTAGTAAGATGTCTGGTAGCCTAATTGAGGGCATGCTATTTTATAGACCACATGAGGGGCTTGATCTTTTTCTATTTTATCTTTGGAATTATTTATTAGTCGGTTAGTGTTAGGAGGTGTTCTGAAGCTAAAAGAAAGTCAAAGAAGCTTTTTACATAGCAAATGATCTCAGTGTCATTAAAAGAAGAGAGGCATGCTTTGCTCTCTCCAAACAATGGACTAATTAATTAAAAATTCAAGCTCATTTGCATATGTGTACAATAAATTACAACAATCTTCATTCGTAAAGCTATGAGTATGAGATTAGAATACTAAATCTCGAAAGCGCTAAGCAGGCATATTAAACATTATAGTATAATTACAGCTTCACTAACGCATGCGAAAAAAATCGCATATGTATAATTATAACCAGTTAAAACTAACTTTAAGAAAGAATAATCACTTTACTTGTTGACTTGCCTTAGCCTATATCTATGATAAACAAAATATATTATTAATACTCTATTAATATAGCTTTAAGTGACTCTAGAAATAATTAAAACATATAAATTATATATTATTATAACTGCTTCTTAAATTACAAAAAGCAAAATCTAACCATGATAATAATAAATTATTGGATCAAAATTATCATCAATAGTATATCTCCAAATGTAATTTTATTCTTCCTGATTTATTAATTCACAATTTCACTCTGCAATTCTTGTCATTTTATTAAGAACTATGTTGGTAAATAATATTTTGTGACTTCTGTTCAATTATCATGTAAGTAGTCTATCAAATAATTACTAAGTACTAGTTAAAAAGTCATATCAGAAAATATATAAATACTCAAATCATGAAAAATGATTGATATACCTAAAAGTGCAAATCATTTTAATAGAATAATAATTTAAAAAATCATAACATCAGTTCAATTTTTTACCATTGACCTACTAAGTTCACACATATCATTCCTTCTCGATAAAATCGTAATTTTGGCTCTTTTCAAAATTAATATCTTTTACGTATCCCTCTAGCCTTGATGTTAAGACATGGATTAAATAGACCAAACTTATTATTACTATATATACCTACAAAGATCAAATTTTAGACAGATCAATATTTTGATATAAAATCTCACTCATAAGAATTTTTATGTTATATAAATATTTTTTGGAAAATATGAATGTGACCTTGAAGTAATGATCATGCTATGAGATATGGGAAGCTATAAAAAATATGCATAGTCTTTATGTTTATCAAAATTATAGCTTCCAGTGTATCCAATCATTTCCATTATTTTAATTTTTAAATTTTGAAATTATTGTTGACTAGCCTATCAAGTTTAATAAATGAAGATTGACAAGATTACAAATTCAAGATTATTCTGGATTGAGCAAACTCAAACCTTTTCATGATATCCTAAATATATTTAATGCTACATTTTCCTTAAAAAATATATTTATATTAATCTAATGATTATGAATAACAAAAGTTAGATTTTAAAGCATCGTGATGGAAATAAGTAAAAATCTAATATTGCCAATCCACTATGTTAACAAGCTTTATTTTGGTCTTTAAATATAGTTTATATAACACTTTGCTAATTAACCTACTCATGAATGTTTTTATTGCATTCAGTGGATAATTCAATGGCAATTTCAGATATTTATTTAGATGGTTTGTAAATGACAATGTAAATGGGTGATCTATGATTTTTTGCTAAATGATTATTTCATCTAGACAAGCAAGTCATTTTGCATGAGTGACAGGATGACTTAACTGGTCTTCAATTCTTATAAAGATGTAAGCCATAAACCAACAATAAAATAGTTAATTTCTTTAATTTGTTACAATTTTGTTTTTTAAAAAACTATATATTGCTTTCCAAAACATACAAACACTTAGAAATATAAAGTAAACCTAGCATTAAACTCAGGAGAAATCCTGAAAAAAATTACTGATAAAGCCATGTGATTGCATAAATAATATGGAATATACATAGCTATTCAAAAATTCTTCCACAAATCAAATACATTATTCATTATCACTTGAAGTTTATGTAACCATACTTATATAAAATCTATGATGATTACATGTCAAATTATATTTTTCACTATTTGTTTGATTTTCTCCCAGTAAATGTGATTTGGAAAAAGTTTAGGCAGATAAAATAAGAAATAATTATTCTCATCTATTAAGAGTTGAACAAATTTTTAATAAAAATAAAATAGTTTAAGACTGACCATCCTATAAATAGCAACACTGACACACTGAAATCTTGTTGTATATAAATTAAATGCTGCCATAAAAAATTAAAAAAATGCATGCTAAATAAATAAAAATAATATAATATTATGCTACATTTTTTAAATGTTAACACAATTGAAGAATTAGCTATCTCTTCATTCTCTCACATGGCTTCATTCATATTTCATCACATCTATGCATTTATCTCTAAAAAGGTTCTATATTTTCCTTATTTTCACGTTGTTTTAGTTGCAAATAGCTTTTTTATATTACCATTTTTTCTATTGGCTTATATAGTAATTTAATTTGCTTGGTATTGTCATATGTAGATGTAGTATTATCAATGAATTCAGTTAAAACATGAATCATGTTTCAAAAATTATCAATCAGGCAAAACTTATAAATTAAAATTTAAAAAAAACCCTGAATATTATATTTTTGTCATTGACACTTACAAAGATTACACATTGGATTGGAGAAAAAAAGTAAAAAACATTTAAAAATACTTTGATATAAAATTTCTCACCCAAGAATTTGTATCAGTACTAATAAAAAAATTCTGATAACTTGAATACGACTTAGCTCAATCTTACATCGATAAAAAATACACATTTCTCACATAAACTATGGGTCTGTTTCAACCTGTTAATTCCCACACAAACTATGAGTCTGTTTCAATCTGTTAAGTTACATAGTTTACGATATTTTTAAGAATAAAATCTTGTCATTTAGTGGTATGAATGCTGTTACTGTTGTTAATTGCAGCTGGCAATATATTTTCAATCTTTAAAGCTAATTGCTCATATTAAAGTTAAATGATGCAGTATAACTTATTGGCTTTGGATATATTATGTGAGGTTACTGGATAGCATATACTAATATATGTTTTTTGCAACAAATATCAATTGGCAAGAAATATCTTTTCCCTGAAGACCATTATAATTTTAATTTTCTATCACATTTTTTAAGATCTCAACAATAATCAATGAGAAAATTTCAACTATTTTTTCACTCAACACTTTAAGGCAACATTTTACTAAACTGTGAGAATTTATTTCATAGTTCATATAAAAATATGTGTATGTATTTTAATGACATAAAAGCTTATAACTCTCAACAGGTAAATCATTATGTAAGGTAGGCAAAAAGTTTACTAAGAGAAAAAACTGTTGTGCTCTATCATTCTAACATGGAATTAATTATTGTCGCTTAACCTCGTAAAATATTAACAAAATGTTTATATAAAGTTTATTGTGAACAAAAAAATATATTGTGTATAACAGAATTTTTAATATATTAAAATCACTTGTACAAAAATGATTTATGATCAAATAATGCGCAAGAATGGTTTAAAATACCTTCACCAATCTTTTTATACATAAATATTTCTATACACACATATTACAAACCTATTATGACAATCTCTAAAGTCACTGTAGCATTCCCAAAGCTGTCGTTGAGGTCATATTAGCCATATTCAAAAATTATAAGAAAAATGTTCCATTCACAAACTCAATACAGAAATAAAATTTTATGACACAGTAATTATTATATTTTTAAACGTCTTAAATGGGCCAGCAATTTTAAATTAAAAACTATGCCATAGTAAAAGATCCTGGTAGATTTAAAAGTAGATTATTATGCCTAATTTCTAAACAAAACAAAGCACTTTGACCTTTCTATCTGCCATCTTTACATGATAACAATATATTAAAAAAGTTTTTAAGGGCGGAGGAATGATTAAAATGTTATTTACAAACCAAAAAGTAAATATAAATAGTCCAATTTAGAATAACTTTACTATATGTGTATACTATAAATATGCATTATATTTTTCATTACTTAATATAAAATGTGGAAATGTTTTTACTACGAGCTAATCAACTAAAAATGGCTTTGTCAATTACGATTTAAAGTAAATATTAAGCACAAAAAATGTTTAAAATTCACTTTAATAAAAGTTATCAACATTGAAGATTTTAGCTTCATGTAATAAAGTGAAATGGTACGATACATGGCTACATATAAACAAAATAACATATAGGCTTTTAAAATAACGTTAAAATAAATATTCACTTACCGCCAAATCAATTATTATATAAAAAGAAAACGTAAACAAATGTGTTTTTTATATCTCGCATAAAAAAATATATAGTGGTGCAATGTAAATCATGTTTAAGTACAGAAAAATTTGCCAATGTAAATCCTGAAATATAACATGTACTAATGAGTAAACGAAACCACGTTGCTTAGTACAAGTCTGCGGCATGGGATGCTGTAAGCTATGTAATTTAGTTATGTTTGTAAGAATTATAAAAAATAAAATCACTGAAGATTTTAACTATTTACCTCCCGATTGAATGCTGTGGAAAATGGCTTAAGATCACTCAAATTTATACCTAAACAGTGACGAATCACTGGAAATTGAGCCTAAACCGCCAGTTTATAAAGAATAGCGATTACTGTGACTTTATTTTAATTTAACATGTAGATATTAGCTGATACTATTTCAACCCGTATTTTCGTATGTATATATGAAGTAAATATAAGTTTTACAATAATACATAAATAAATTTTATGAATAAAAATAACGAAAATATATTAATACTCAAATACTTCATCGATAAAATTAATTGATATACTATAGATTTTTTTTTATTTTGGGGTCAAGCAAATGAGCATCTATTACTGATTGAGAGAAAAATGCTAAAAATAATAGCAAACAATCAATTTTAACAAAGTTTTTCCTACCAATTTTTTTCTGAAAATAGAGATGGTATTTTATTCAGAAAAAAAAAATGAAAGTATAGGAAAAACTTTACTGCATATAAACAAATTGTTTATACATGTGAATATTATCTGATCAATAATTTAGAAGCGGTATTAATATTAATGTAATCTTATGATTATTGTTGATTGCAATCTTATTACCCTTCATATGATGTAATAAAAATTGTGACATCTAACATTTAATTCATTACTCTCCAAATTTATGTGTATAGCTTCTGAGTATTCGAAATGCAAGCATTCCAAATACCAAAAAACAAAATAATAAGAATAGCGACCAGTCTGCTCCACTCACAAGACAAATATATAGAGAGTTCTATTTGGTTCACTTCCCTCGACGCACTTTAAGACTGGCTGCTTCCAAGACGATTACCATTGACTTCAGTTTCCCAAACATGTTGGCCCCCAGTTCAGTTCAGCTGCACGCGAACACATCTGGCTTCGTCATAGAGCACTGCGACCATCACTATGAGCTTCTTTTAGCTGGAATCACTTCTGCTCTCTGTAACAGTCCATTTGGTAAACTCACTGGAAATCCACTGAAAAATCAATTCTTCACATCTAGCTGCTATCCAGACAGTTTCCTCCAGCTTCGGTTTCCCAAACTTTTTGGATCTGTTCAGCTGCTGTCCATGATCATATTTTCATTGAGCATGCACACTCACTGAAACTACTTTCACTTACATCTTTCACCAACATGAACTGGAAAATGAACCATGCACCTTGTTGCTTACTCTATTTATAGTTTTTAATTAATTAATCCGTTTTTTATAATAATAAAAATATTTTTTGTACAATGCTTACCTAATACCCACAAAATGTTTATAAAAAACGGATTAATTAATTAATTAAGGCAATGCAAAAAACGAAAAGATAAGATTAAATAGTGTTTAATTCCTCACACAATTAATTACTTTCTTCCATATATGGTGATGTTTTTAGGTCTATAACTTATTAATTGGCGTCTTAGGAATTTCATTTCCATATAAGGTAATTTATAGTTTATTCCATTAATATCATTTCCGTAGAAGGTAACTTATAGTCTATTCCATTAATTAATTACACTCTTATCAAGAAATATTTGTAATAAGCAAATATTTCTTGGAATTTATCGATTGCAATTAACATAAATTATTTAATTAAATTTACTGCTTATCAATTAGCAATCTAAATATATTTCTCTAATATATTTTTTACTTTTTCTGGAGTGCACAACTTATACTAATGTAAATATAAATATTTTTACAAAATATAACGATAGCCAAAGGCATTACATCACCCATAGTATTTACAGTAAATGAACAGAAACCCAACTTTAAATCTACTAGGCCCTACTTATGTATAAACCACTTTAATTATCATTCTAGGAGCTGCAAATCCTGGTCCCCAAAAAGTTTGGTAAAAAAATTTCAGTCTCAAAAATTTTACTCTGGTTAAATCTTGTAATTTAATAGTGTTTCAGAACCCTCCCCCCTCCCAAATGAAAACATGACTCTCCCATTAGATATGACAATGAACTGCCAATAACAAATATCAATTTCCTCTTAATAATGTTATCTCATAAAATATTCTAAATACTATTTGAAATACAAGACATCTTTTCTATCTTCTCTGTCCTCACATTATTTATTTTCTTTTTTTACTACATAGTCTTCAATCACTTAGGATGTCATAAAAATTATCATTATAAGCCTTTAACACCATAAGTCATCATTTTGTACTAATTGTGTTAATGAGATTAATGATGGAGAGAGTTAACTCACTGGAAAATCCTAAGTCATAATTTTTCATGCTGAAGTGCAAGCAATAATGACTCACTTTGATATTGTATTTGAGTCTTTGCAAATATAGAAAGATTTGGTAAATATGAAAAATGTTCTATTACTCAAAATTTGGCTGGGTTGTTATGTCTAGAAGATTACAAACTTAAGCAGTAGAAATATAAGGAACTATTAATATATTATTTTTTGAGGGACCAGAAGTAAAAAAAAATAGATACTTCAAAACAATAGAATATAAATCTATTTAAAATTATAAATAAGAAACAATTTAATAATTGTTAACTGAAGTACAGTAATCTTAATAAGATATAACTTAACTGTTAGCTTTAAGTACAACTCAAATATTTTTATCTAAATAATATAATATAAAATACCATTATATTTTTTATAACAATAATTCAAAAAATCTTTTTTCTGCAAATATTTTATGCCCTTCTCATTGCAATTGTAAACTATTTTAAAGCTTTAATTTACATTGCATATATAATGATATCTATCATTTTCTATATCAAAAATAATTAGAACTAAAATAATGAAAAAATAATAATAGTAAATCAAGTATTTAGAAATATGACATACAAAAATATATAGTATATGCTATGTCAACTGCTACATCCTGTCAACTTTGCCTAGTTTTGCTATGTCATAGCTCCCTAATCCCCGAAGTAAGAGCTGTATCTCCAACTATGACTTACCAGGTGGTCAGCAAATATGAATACACAATTGACATTAACAGAAAACAACATATATAGCAGTATTAAGACAATTTATTAGCAAGTAAGACAGTTAACTAATTAAATCTGCAATATGCATATAAGTCTGCACTTATGCAAGCATAACTAATCAGCCAATAAGATGAATAAATGAATAAAAATGTTCAAACTGTCTAGATTAACAACTGGGATACTTTACCTTCACTACACAGTCTATCTCTTTTAAACACAAAACCCTCAGCAACCCTCTTAAGGTGTTTCATAACATAATAAGACCAGGATGGTCTGCTAAAAGTCTTAATTGTCTTGGTCACCTATAGGAGTCAAGAACCTGGAAACATAGTCCATCGATGATGAACTTTACTGCAACTTATGCATGAAATCAGAACAACAGGTAGCAACCAAGAACCCTCAGTCCTTTCTTCTCTACCTTTATATACCACCCTCTTCTTTTGTTTTCTTATCTTCTTTTTTTTTCACTTTTTTTTCTGGAGTAATTTATTTATTTTTTCCCATGTAATCCGGGCATCTTGACCTTTACTATAATTAGTTCTGCTTAAAACAATTTAATTATTATTAGACTTAGAGTTTTGTTATTTGCCCATAAATCAATAGTTATTATACAATGAAATTTCTCTTAACTTTAATTATTAATTCCTCGTTTATCTTAGGAATTTATTTCCATTATAATCTAATTTCTTAGATCTACAAACTTAGTTTAATTAAACATTTTTTTTTATCAATTTCTTTCACAGCACTATGACCAAATGTATTAAATATAAATTGGAATATTACAGAGAAATCAAGTCATATATCACATGTCCTAATTTAACAAGCTTGTATTACAAATGTTATATAATGAGCTTTTCAGAATATCCCCAGTTTCTGCTACTGAGGCTTGTTAAGTGCTATTTGCAATCAGCCAGTAGCAGAAAACAGTCTGAGGTTGGGGATATTCTGAAAAGCTTGTTAAGAGCTATTTTCAAGCTTATTATATAAAATGAATAATTTTATACTCCTTCCCTTACTCCAAAATTTTTTCTTAAGTTTACATGTATTCCTTGAATTTAACCGGCCTTTGGATCTGTTATCTGGATCTGGGTGATGTATTTGTTACTATGTTTGCCTTCAGAGTTAGTTGATCTTCCTTAGTTTTGGGTTTAAACTTGCTGCTTTCTGGATCTTGATTCTCTCCGATCACTATTTCCTGTGGTATTTGTTCTGCCATCTTGTTTTTCCTGCATTTCATCTTTTGGTATAGCCACTAAAAGTTGCAAGTCTTCTTTCTTGATGGCAAAATGATTTACATGTCTCCTGTATATCATACCATCCTGTGCTTAGGTGATTACAATTTTCTTTGATAATAATTTTGTGACTACCCCTTGAACCCATTTTGAACATGTTTTGAACCCAAACTTTGTCACCTATTACATATGTATTTTCATTTTTTTCACCAGTTACATGTATGTTTTCACTTTTGTCACTCTCTATTAGCCATATTGGGAAGTAAATGTGATGCAACTTCCTTCTCATTAACAGTTGTGCCAGCAATGTAACTGTTGATGGTTTAGAGTGTTGATGAAGCATGGCATTATATATTGTTTGCTGCATACTTTTGTTCTTTGATTTCTTAAGAGCTTTTTTATTATTTGTACAGCCTTTTCAGCAAGTCCATTAGACTCAGGGTGGTATGGGGGTGTGCATAAATGTTTAATGCCATTGTTGATGAAGTCGTTTCCTATTTTTTGTGCAGTGAATCCGGCACCATTGTGGACACGATGGTTTCTGATAAACTGTGATAAGAAAAAACAGTTTTTTTTAAGTTTTCTATCATTTCTTTTGCAATCATATCCTTTACTGTATGACATTCTGCCCATTTTGAGTATTCATCTATAAGCATCAGCATTATTTTGCCATTTATTGGACCTGCGTGGTCTATGTGCATTCTCTGCTAGGCTTTTGTTGCTATTGGCCACGGACTATATTCCTTTGCCTTCATATTCATCTCTGATTGACAGGCTATACATTTTTTGATGTATTACTTGATCTTTGTCATTTTTGGCCGGCTGTGAATTAATGCTATGCGCAATTCCAGGATGACCTTCATGGAGTAGCTTTAGAACTTGCTGTCTGCCTTCAGTTTGTATTTCTACTTGATCCCCCATTACAAATAGACAACTTGTTTCAGTTTATCTAAAACACCAGGAGGACATAGTGAGGCTTTGAAACAGGCCAGCCATTTTTTATCCAACCCATAAAAAGTTGATAACCTTCATCGGCTTTTGTCCAGCTAGCTACTTTTCTTCTATTAAGTATTTCCAATTTCAACACACCAATCGATAAGAAGTTGATAACCATCGGCTTTGTTCAGCTAGCTACTTTTCTACTATAAATATTTCCAATTTCAACACACTAATATAATTTATGTCTGTCTTCATACTGCTTGATTCTTCTTTATCTGAGATAATGTGTCAGCATGCGAGATCTCTTTGCCCTTCTTATATTCTAATTTGTAGATGTAAGATGACAAAATATTTCTCCAATGCATCATGTGTGGGCTTAAATGATCAGGAGTTAATTTATCATGGCCCAGAATTTCTAGAAGATGCTTGTAGTTGGTTATTATTTGAAACAGTCTTCCAAAAATGTATTGATGAAATTTTTTTAGGATGAAAATAATAGCCAAAGCCTCTTTATCGATCTGACTGTAGTTTTCACTTTTGAGAGTATATGCTATGCATATGCAATGGGGCATTCCCCCTTATAGCATGGATGAGAGAGAACCATATCCTCCCCCATTTCAAAGTGTCAGTAGTTAAATGCACTTTCAAATTACTATTAAAGTGTACTAACAATTTGTCTGATGCTATCGCCATTTTTGATTCTTTCTCAATAAGTCAGACAATGACTTTGCTACATGTGCTTTATTTATTAAAAATGGCTCAAAAAAATTATCAACCCTAAATATGCTTGTAGTTGTTTAACATTTGTGGTTTTTGTCACATTTTGGACTGTCTTACTTTTTTGATTGCTGGGTTTCCCCCCTATCGGAAATTATATGACCAATGAAAACTAATTCTTTTGTATGTCATGCATTTTTGGGGTGGTTAATTTCACTCCAAATCTGTTTAATTTTGGACAAACTGTAAACATCCTTACCCACAGCATCTCCTCTGAGTTTGCCGTGATGAGTATATCATCCAAGTAGGGAATAACCCTCTCCAAATGCAATGTGTTAATTTTTGATTGAAAAATGTTAGGGTCTGTTGATATGTCAAATGATAAACAGTTACATTTAAATAATCCCATTAGGGTTGTCAGGGTTAATATTTCAGCTGATTTGTTTGTCACCTGCATCTGGTGGAATGCGGTGTTCAAATCCCAACTTTACAAAGGTGAAGCATTTTGGAGACTGGCTACTATTTCCTTCACATTTGTAACAGGGTATGTTCTTCTGTTTAGATATTTGCTTGCATTGATAATTTATTTTGAACCACCTGCATTCTTTTGCCATGTGACCCCTCTTTCCACAACAAAAACATGTACCTTTAGAATTCTTACTATGTTCAGTTTTTCACCATACATTACTCTCTTTTTCAGTCTTGATCACAATGATTTGTTAACATTTTCCTCAGTTTTATTCTTAGTTCATACATTATGCCTTTCTTAATGGCCATATCATACATGATATCAGGCTTTGTAAGTAGTTGTTGTCTGGGCCTCACATCAGACTTACCCCATAATAACTGGTCCATGAGTATTTCCTCAATGAAATTCTCATAACCACAATCTTTAGCTAACTCTCTCAGAGCTGAATTGTACTCTTTAATTTTACCCCCATTAAACTGCTTCCTATTTTATAAGATTAAGTAAGCTATGTGCCAGGATGGACAAGGACTAAAAATAATCACTTAATCTTTTTATTAATTGCTTTTATTTTACATTTTCTGTTATGGATATCTCATATAATAAACTTATAACCTCTATTACATTTTTGCCAGTGAAACACATAAATGCCACTATTTTCCAGTTATTATCTTTGATACCATTCTGCATAAAAAAATTTGCTAGCTGCATATTTACATGTACTAACCATTCTGACACATTACTGAAGACAAATTTTGCTATGCTACTTTGACCAAATGAACGCATTTTATTGACTACTGTTAACTGTCCCTACTACTAATTTCACTCTGTGTGCCAGGTTCAACTCTGACTGCCCCTGAATAATTTTAAAGCCCTTTCCCCCTAAGTTCAAAACAACAGTGCTACTAATTTGTTGTATCCCCAACTGTGACTGGGCAGCCAGAAAACATGAATACACAATTGAAGTTAACAGATAACAACATATATAGTACTATTAAGACAAATTATTATCAATTAAAACAGTTAACTAATTAAATTTTCAATATACATATAAGTCTGCACTTATGTAAGCATAACTAACCAGCCAACAAAGTGAATAATTGAATAAAAATGTTCAAACAGTCTAGATAAATGAATGGAATACTTTACCTTCACTACACAGTCTATCTCTTTTAAGCATAAAACTCTTAGCGAGCCTCTTAAGGCGTTTCATAAAATAATAAGACCAGGATGTTCTGCTAAAACTCCTAATTGGCTTGGTTATCTACAAGAGCCAACAATCCTGGAAATACAGTTCACCATGATGTTCTTCATTGCAACTTATGCATGGAATCAGAACAGAAGGCAGCCATCAAGAGCTTTCAGCCCTTTCTTCTGTAGCTTTATATACCCCTTGTTCTTTTTTTTTCTTCTTTTTTCTTTACTTTCTTTTCTGGAGTAATTAATTTATTTTTTCCCATATAATCTGGTGGTAGAGGGGGTGTTTTAGTTCTGTTTAAAACTATTTAACTATTATTAAACTTACAGTTTTGTTATCTGTCCATAAATCAATAGTTCTTATACAATGAAATTTCACTTTAATTACTAATTTCCCATTTATCTTATGGATTTATTTTCACTATAATCTAACTTTTTAGATCTACAAAATTAATATATACATTTATTTTGTTTGTCACTATTCAAAGCTTTTATTTTTTAACGTAGTTTAACTAAAAATGTTTCTTTTATCGATTTCTTTTGCAGAACTATAACCAAATTTATTAAATATAAATTGAATATCATACGGTAAGAATAACAATTTATTGTGGGTTCAAATTTTTTAGGATACAAGAATACAATGATTCAGATTTTAGTCTCATACAATTTAATATACATTATTCTGATTTAATATAATCTGCCATAACTATTTCTAAATAAGTCCTTTTATTTACTATTTATAAATAATAATAATAACAACAACAACAAGGAGGAGGAGAAGAAGCAGCAGAAGAAGAGTAATAGTAGTAGCAGTAGTAGTAGTGGCAGTATTTTTACCTTTACTACCATTACTGTCTTTTAAGTCTGGCAGCTCTTAAAGTAATTAAAATAGTAATAAGTTGGGATGATCTGTTATGGCCCTAGTCAGCTTATTGACCTTCAGGAGTTGAAATCTAGGAAATAAAAACATCCCTCACTGGATTTTTTCACTGCTTTACACTTGTTTCCAAATCTTGCCTTGAAGATGAAGAAGAAAAGCATGTGTTCATTTCTTCCCCAGTTTTTATACTTGTCATACTTTTGTTTTCTGAAATAATTAAGCTATTGGAAAAAATCAGAGTGGTGGGTATATTATCAATTTAATCTTGTCTCTGTAAATTTAATTAGTATTTTAACTTGCACTAATTAAATTTCTTCTATTATCTGATATTTTCATTTGTGATAATAATTTACTGTTACACAATACATTTTAATATTTAAACAGCATTAAACTGATTTTAACTATAAATGACTGAATACTAACACTTCAAACACATGATAAATGACTGAATACTAACACTTCAAACACATGATAAAGTCTGGAGACTTTATCATGTGTTTGAAGTGTTAGTATTTAGTCATTTATAGTTAAAATCTGCAAAGCGCATGTGCAACAGTTTAATGCTGTTTAAATATTACAGTTTATAAACATTGCGCTATATAAAATAATTGATTTACTTACAATACATTTTAATTAAATATTGTTTTTTACAGCAATTCAGTTAATCTTATTCTAGCTATTTATTTTCCCTCTCTATGAGTTAAAATCTCAACTTATTTTATTAAAATACATATATTTTAGTATAGTTTTTTATTCATTTTGTATAACTATTATATGATGTTTAATTGATAAATTTACTTTTACATGTTACATTTGTAAATATTTGGATATTTTCCCCCATTATATTTGTTTCTAATTAATTTTGTACAAAAACATGATAGCTGTCCCTATACATGCAATGGAAAGTGACATTTTAAAATAGTTTATAGCCACATTGAGAATGGCATAAAATATTTGCTGAAAAAAGACTTTTTTGAATTATTGTTATAATAAATATCTAGAATTATTGCTATTATGTAATGGCATTTTATATTACAATGTTGATTTAAAAATTTATGAAATAATATCATAATGGATTTAATTTCTTTCTATTTTTGATAATAACTCAGATATTATAATTCAAACATTCCATACTTATTTACGATACTGTGTATATATTTGTTTACACATATAAAATATAGTATGCTCAATCCTCTTACAACTATTCATGAGCCCAGAAGTTAGATCAATCTCTCACACCAAAGATACATTTGAAACACATAATTTAAATCATATAGCATATGTTATAGCATATGAGTTGCCATTATGCTTTGGATATGTAGATTATGAAAAGGCATTTGATTCTATAAATATTTCTTCAGTGATTAAAGCATTGGATCATCAAAGTATAGATCCAGGATATTGTCATATTTTAAGGAATATTTATAAAATGCATCAGCAACAATTAGATTACATAATGATAGTAGGAAAGTCAACATTGAGAAGGGTGTAAGACAGGGTGACTCCATATCTCTAAATTCTTTTACAGCAGTGCTGCAAGAAGTATTTTGTGGATTAAAATGAGAAGCTAAAGGAGTGAAAGTAAATGGAGATTATTTAAGCCATTTAGATTTTGCAGATGATGTAGTTGTTTTTGCAAATAATGATTTAGAGCTGCAGGAAATGTTGTGGCAGTTATCAGATGAAAGTAGGACTAAAGTAATGTTTAATGGATTTTCTCAAAATATGAAAATAAAGATTGATTATGATGAGTTAGAAGTTAACAGTTACAAATACCTTGGTCAGATTATTAATACAGATGGAAACACAATGGATGAAATTAATCATAGAATTAAACTTGGTTGGAGTACTTTTAGTAGAAATAATTTGATACTAAAAGGAAATATGCCTATGTGTTTGAAAATGAAGGTTTTCAATAAATGTTTTACCAGTTCTTACTTATGGATCTGAGACTTGGACACTTAATAGAGGAGCAATACAGATACTTCAGACCACTCAAAGTAATATGGAGAGGTTCATGCTGGGAGTAACAAGAAAATATCAAAAACAATATATGGGTAAAAGAACAAGCAGGTGTTACTGACCTCTTGAAAAAATTAAAAGACTGAAATGGAATTGAGCTGGACATATTGCTAGAAGAGATAATAATAGATGGACAATTGAAATCTTAAACTGGATTCCAAGAGATTGTAAAAGACCCAGAAAGAGATCACAAGTGAGATGGATGGATGAAATAAGAAAGTGTGCAGGGGTGATGTGGAGAAGAAAAGCTAAAGATCGGAGAAGATAGATTGAACTTGGAGAGATCTTCATCCTGTAGTGGATTGACAATGGTTGATGATGATAATCAAACTTCATATACACATCATTTTTTAGAGATACTTAAACTTAATTTCATATAATATATATTAAAATATATTTCTAACTTCTATTTGCTATGAATATGAGGCAACTTGCCACCAAAGCGCTGGGTTGCTGATTATTTTATAGTCTTATAATTTGTATTCTTTATAGTTTCTCTCACCAGCGCTTCACAAGCTCCTAATGTTATTTTATTATCACACATTATTGAAACATATGATCAAAGGCATATGAAAAATACAAATGATCATAAGTGTTTAAAAAGTTAACACTACTATTAATTATGTATATTCTTTAGATTTTTTTAAAAATAAATAATCTTTTTTGATAATTAATTTATTATAAAAGATACAATAAAAGATTTAAAATCACATTGATTTGCTTTTAACAACTTTTACCATCTCTTTGTTGAACATTTTAAGACAAAGTTTCAAATGAAACAAAACCTGATTTCCAAACTATTAATATTTTTGATGTGAAAAATACAAACCAAAAGAAAAACCTCTTAAGATTTTTATTAGAAAGTTTTAAATTAAATAAAACAAAAACCTGGCTTTTTAAATTTTTTCCAAAACAACTTTATTGGGACTATTCATGTTACATGAGCTGAGTAAATCAAAGAGTCCAGGTAATCTTGTCACCTTAAGCTGACATTGTAGCACTAGATGGCTGCATCATGGTGTAAGTGTGGGTTCTTTGAATTTCTCAAGGTGAGCATTCATCTGCTTGGAAAGGAGTCGCTTGTCCAGGTGTCTCTGAAAAGCCATTCAGGAGCCAAAAATTTATCTCTTTGTTTTATCTTGTTGAGTAGCTCAAGGAAGGTCTGGCAGGCATGAGATTTCTTTGCATGAAAATGAGCTTACACCTGGTAAGCCATATTGCAAATGTGAGGAAGATGGGAAATCTGATGAGGGAGAATGTGCCATTTTTGATGACATGCTTAATGGATAATATATTTTGGATATTGGTTGTGTTCCCTTCATAGATAAGGCACCGAATCTGACTGAGATAAGGGATACATGCTGAATAGTTTCTTTGTCCGATGAGTAAATTTGGCAAAGGATGTTGAGGCATTAGAATCCCCTCTTGCACACTAGGAGGTGGTTAGTGGCAGAGAGGAGATATTCAGCTTTACAAGGAAGTCTAAGTATTGAGGTTCCAAATACTATCTCTTGGTGTTTTTCTAAAATAAAATAAAAAGTAAAAAAAGCAACAACTTATTATGTCATTAAATTATAAGAGAAAAAGAGAATATTTGATTATTATAACTTTTTACATTCCAATCTTTTAAATTTTTTCTTGGAAAAATATAATTCAAAAAATAAATACATATAGTGTGTATTCTAAGAAACAAGCTTTCTTATTATACATGCTGTATATATTTATTATTTGTATAGTTTTTTTAATAAAATAAAAATGTTGCTTCAAATTAAAAAAAAAAAAATCCATGTATAAAACATATTGCAATGAGATAATAGTTTCTCCCCAGTAGTTGCCAAAATTTAGACCAAGGAAATGAAACAATAAATAGTGAAAAGTGGTAAATGTATATCTGATAAATTAACAGTTAACTGTAGACATAAATTTTAATGGTAGTAAGGCAGAAAGCAATGGTAGCTATGAAGATAAAAAGGTCAAATCTTTTTAAATATAAATAGATGGAATGGATAGATAGGAAATCTTAGATATAAATGTAACACAGTCCCTGTAGCTAAGTTGCCAAGATTTAAGACTGATATATTGCTGTGTGGGTAAAAGCACCTTTGTGCAAGGTAGATTTTAGCACCCCACATTCTATGAAATAAAATTTGTAAATTACATTTTTTCATAGCATTTTTGCAAGAAATTTTTTTAAATATGGCTTTAGTCATTTAATGTGTTTGATAAATATCTTATGTATTTTATTCATTTATATCTATAAAATAAACTCAGGGATTAAAACACATATTAAAATAAAACAAATTAATGTATCAGTGTTATTAGATAGATTGAAGAGTGATGGGTCGTTTGAAAGTCTGTGCTCATATACCCTATATATTACATATTATTTTTTGTAAAATCCTACAAAATTGCTAGAAGAAATAGGAAATATCTTCAAATAAGATATTTTTTAAAAAATATCTAAATGTTTTATCAATTTAAAAGAATCACTGCACACACAGACACACGAAAACATTGTACCATTCCCCCTCTCTTCTTGGGCAGACTGATATTATATAAGTAATTCTACTTCTAGTTTACTTACTTAAAAATATTATTATCAACCGAATTATGATTCTAATTCTATTTTAAACGTCCCCCCCCCTCTTGCTAAGAAGTTTTATCCTAATAGAAAAATATGATGCAATCTTTTGCTTTTGCAAAATTCCATTTTAAAAATCTTAAAACTAATTATATTTTTTTTAAAAAAAAAGAAACATGCAATGATATACATATGTGCTTGTAACATATATATTCACTAGCAGTACAATATATATATATAGTCCGATATTTTAAATTTTCATACATTGTTTATTGGTATAACTTTTATATTTTATAAGAACCATCAAACTATGTCAATTTTAAATAACATAGTTAATATAGATCTTTCAATTCATTAGCACCAACTTTTTAAAAATAATTGTTTTAAAAATTTATTAGTTACTTTTAATTCAGAACTTCTTACACACAAGTTGTTTATGTTTTTTATTAACAAAAATATAAAAATATTTACATTACTTTATTATTTAATTTTTAAGGCTTAGTTGTATTATATATATATTATACTTTATTATATAGTTCAGCAATTAAGAATTCAGTCAGGATTTACTTAAGGGAAAAACTTTTACATTTTTATATTTAGATCAATTTTCATACTTAGATTGTTTATTCAATACATTTTTAAAAGTAATTATGTTGGATGACTATTAAAAAAAATCAAACACTTTGTTTGTTCCACTAGATACATTTTTTAGACTTTAATATAGTGCTATCATATAGGGGTTTATTATAATAAAGAGAATTGCATTAAATAATATCATTACCATGAAATTTGTTAAGAATTAAATATTTTGCTGTGCAATAATATAATTTTAAAAATTATGTTTTTTGTTCATTCTGTTTTTATTATATTTGGATCATAGTATAAATTATAGATCAATTACTAGTTTTTAGCTAGAGAATAAACCTAAATCTAAATTCAAGGATAAGCTATTTACTAAAATATGTAAAAAGATAATATGGCATATATATAAAAATAATATCATTATTAAAAATAGGAAAAGCTATTTAATATTCAAATTTGTTTGCTAAGTGCAGAGATCATATATAATTAAAGAGAAAGGATTTCCACTTTTAATATATGTGCTGTACTGATCTTATAATAGCTCAACAATGTCATTTTGAATACTATGGATAATCTTAAACTCAAGTACAAGACAGAGACTATTGAAAAGATAAGAGCAGCCATCTTATTTAGTAAAAGATGTAAAAAGATAATACAGCATAAAAAAAAGAAAGTGGATATTATTATTAAAATTATTCTGTACAAGGCAGCTGTAAAATCAATTCTAGGATCCCACATTCCAATATCCACTACTCAACTAATACTTTAAACACATGTGAGCTCTGTAAAATACCATTGATAAAAGCAATTTCATCACACAGAGAATTACTGTAATTATGAGGCAATATTCTTAAAACAGGTTTTATTTTTAAACGAATTGTTAATAATAATATATTACTTTTTATATAAATTAGGATATTTAAATAAAAGTGATTGGATAACCTAAACATTTACATATAAATGTTACTAATTATAGTGACAAAAGGATGTTGACCTATTCATTTTTGTGAAATGGTAGAGTATTTATGAAATATATTTTTAGGTTTGAACAATTGCCACAGCAAGTCTAAGTAAAGAAGTATTTCTTTTATATTTAAATGAAAAATATTCATAATCAGAATATGTTTCTATTGGAAATCTAAACATTTACATATAAGTTTTATTAATTATCACGACAAAATAGCATTGGCCTGTTAAGTTTAGCACAATGATAAGCTAGAGCCTTGACATTTGAAGTTCAAGCAATTGTCGCAATAAGTCTAAGTAAAAAAATACACCTTTCATTTTTAAATAAAAAATATTTATACTTAGACCATACTTCTACCAATGAATTGATTCAAAAATAAAAACATTTTCCTTTACATATGAATTTTATTAATAATCTTGGTGTCCTGTGATAAAGCACCTTTATGCTGGCACAACATACACATGGCAGCCCTGGATATAACAGCTTTTAATGAAACTCATCTTACAAAATTTAATTCAGCAAGTATGCATATAGCTGTTTTTTTTACTATTTGAACAAAAAGACTGGTTTTCATTAGAAATCTGTCTTCTAGCTCAAATATTAAAAAATAAAACAATTGTGTAGACAAGTCATTACATTTTGTTTTTTATTTATTTCCTTTAATTAGTTTATGTATTTTTTCTGTTTTCATTATATATAAACCCTTATATAATTAATATATTACAGTACTACATTTTATAATAAGAGTATATATGCATTTTATTAGGTTATTTAATTAATTGACTTTGAAAATATAATTATTATATAACATCTTATATATTAATTAAATAATGAGCTAATGGAGGCTATTTAAATGCTACCACTCATTACACACACACACATATATGGCAAAATAGTTATCTGAATAAAAATATTTTGTGGTTTTGGATTTAGTATAATGGCTAGTTTGCAATCTTCAGTCTTGATATTTTTATATATATCAATGAAAGGCAGACTGGTTTCAACATTACCTTGCTCATTTTATCAGTGCTTACAATTTAACATTAAATTTGCATAATTTAGAAGGGAGATCTTTATTTTTTTGCAGATAATGTCATTGCATCAATACCAATAAACAATGAAAGGTTTGTGTATATAAAACATTAAATACTAATCATTGAGCCATAATTATTCTAACTTTGCAAATTATTCTAGTACTTTAGGTTTTCTTAATAATCACAACTATGGCATTCTGCTGTCACAAACATGGGCAGAAAAATTATTATGAAAACCTAATGTGCTAGAATAATTTGCAAAGTTAGAATAATTATGGCCAGACAATTACATCATGGCAGTGCTAATCCAAAAGTACCAATATTATTATATATATTGTAATAATATGGAATCTAAGGGGTGATATAGAGAAATGGAAAAGCATCACCATCATCCACAATGTAAAAATAAAATGATGAGCAAATAACAAAGAAATAAAGATCTAAAGACAATGATATCATCCGGCATTAAACAAAAGTAATCAGTCAAATTATTAATTAACAGTAAACTTTGTGACTGGATTTAAGAGAGGTGCACTATAAAACAGGCTACTTAATCTAGCAATTGCCAAACTTAGAGGAAAATATAATATAATTTGGATGCTAACATGTCAAAATAATTCTGGAATGCTGATCATCATCAGTGCTCTGGCAACATGGCACCATTATTGTGGTAGCCAATTATAAACTAAATTTATAATAAGACAAAATGCAGTAAATGGGCTTTAATGGTGATATTTTTTCACCATCAAGAGAATTATCTGCATGTCCAAACATGAACATAAATCCCTACATTTATATAACTAACCATTGTTGTTCTATATATCTAGCTCAAGATCAGAAAGACTAGGGACTGTAACTGTGAAACAAGAGAAAAATAAATATAACTAATTTTATTATGATAATTTAAAAATCCCTCAGACACTAAGCTATAATAAAATCCAAATCATACACCCTGCCCATTCTTAAAAGATATAGCTGGAGGAATAAAGACTAACCCTAGAATATTTTTTAAAATAATTATTTAAAAAACTAACTAACTAATAATTAAAAATTTAAAAATGACATGATAATTTAAATTTATACCTTCATATTAAAGAAATAGAGTTTCATATTTTAAAAAAATGACCAGCTGATTTTATTCCTTAAATTAATTAATTTTTGCTTTCATTAAGTTATTTCCCTTTAAATAATAAAAGCTGGAAAATGTCTTCACAATCAGAGATAATATCTTAACTCTTAGTATAAATTTTGAAGTAAAAAATCAAATGAATAAAAAACATGTTTTGTAAGAAAATACTAAATTGATAAAATTATTCATTATAATCAAATATTATTTCTATAAAAAATTATCTATAATTATAAAAATAATGTGTACATTAAAAATATCTTACCACATTTTTATTTTCTTCGGAGTCCTTCTTTGCCATTTATAATTTCCAGTTTCTACATAGATTTTTTTGAAGGCTTTTCAATTCCAGGCTAATGTACACGGATAATTTATCTATTCTGGAAATATACAGAAAGAATTTATTTATTTTCCTTTCTAATAATTTTCCAAGTCAGACTAATACCTAAAGACAGAGATAATCATGCTCTTAGATGAAGACAAGGTTTGTTGAAAATTACTTCAGGTGTATTCTTCTCTCTTTGCATTTTTTCCAGTGAAGAGGTTAAATGAAGGTAAACAATGTTTAGCTAAGCTAAACTTAGCACACATAATTTTTTTCATTTAAAAAAATTTTTTTTAAAACAGTTGAACTTCTGTATCTGTTTAATAACTGAGTTAAGCATATCTGTGACTGTGCTTCTCAATAGCTTGATTCGGACTTTTTCTTGCTGTCTTTTTCAGCAGCTGGATCATATTTTCTTATGAGACATGAGGCCTACTGATTTCCCATGCCCCTACTTTTGAAATAATCCTATCTCCCACCAATCACAATCTTGTCTCCTATATGACCAAATTAAACACTGATAATTAGACCTATTTTTGCAAAAACAATTGTTCAGTTATTTCTCTTCTTTTTTAAATTAAAAATTACAGTTTTGAAATTTCTCTTTAATTAGTTTCATAACACCAAAAGAAAAACAAGATAATTAGTTAATTACATTGATTTGATGCTTTAAAGAGAAATAGAGAAAAAACACAATCACCTCACACAATTCTCATTAATTAAAACAAAATTTGACAAAAATGTTAAAATCTTATTTTTTCTCTAGTTTTTAAAAACTTTATTTATCTCTCTTAAAAGTTAGAATTAACATTTATGAATTTTTTTACTTTGTATTTTTTACATTAAAATTACAACTGATAGGTAAATTAATGAAAAGATTTTAAAATGGAATTAACCCTTAATTTCTTGTAGTATAGAATGATTGTTGAATTGTTTGGTATTGAATGATGTGTCTGTGTGAGATCTTTACTGCAAGGTCACATAAATTCATGCCTTTGAGAGCATTTTTGCATCAGGGTGACGATTTATGTGGGTTTGGATCTGATAAGATTGAGAATTTGGAAATTTGTGTTTCTAATGTGATGGAATTTATTTTAATTTAATACATATATATGTCTGGGTGTTAAACATTTTAATTAAAAGGGAGATTGGGTTTGAAAATAAAAAAGTTAAAACTACTGAAAGATGGATGGTGCTATCATGTTTATCAGGTGTTGGAAGTGAAATTAGAGAGGTATATGCAGATAAGTTAAGTGTTGGATTAAGACTTAATATATGCATTGGGGGACAGCATGTTGTATTGTCTACATGTATACTATGGTCAAAAGTAACTTGATATATAATTTGATGAAAAGTGAATTTGAGGACAAAAATGATGCAGCAGTCACTTATGTACACAAAAGCTAAAACTGATTTAACAAACACTTTTGCATTTCATAATCATGGTGAGGAGGGGCACAAGCTTGACTTTGATTTTGGTGTTTTTGATGTGATTTGTGAAAAAAAATGATCAAAAGCAAAAGATTGGAAAGGCTTGGTTTGCTGTATAGAGTGAATGCATGATGAGTCAGAGAACTAATGGTATTCAAATAGTGAGGTTTTTAAAAAAATTTACCTGTGAAATACTTGTTTTTGTTTCATTACCATGATTATGACACTAACATATTGAAATTATGCTTGGTTTATTTAAGTTCATTTTATTTTTAGTCCCTGTTGTAGTGTTTTTGTATTTTTTGTATTAATGACAGCTATTCATATAACATTATAATATTAGTCAAAAAAACCTAAACTTTATTAAAATTCTTTCACAACCATGATTTCATCTATTAATAAATAGGTCTTTTCAAGTCAAATTCAACTAAATATACTACTTGAGCAGGCTATCATTCACGTCAAAACCCAACTTCCTTTAAAATCAAAAGATATCTTTATGAGATTGATGGCCTGAAATTCAAAATATTTTATCATCAAAGTTTCCTTTACTCTTCTTTTCAGATCACTTTATATATATATCAGTGATGAAGCATGACTTTTTAGGAATGGAAGCACACTTCTTTTCTTTTATGTTTTTATTTCACTTGCCACAACAATTTTTACATAATAGTACCTAATATATATATATATATATGATAACAGATGGCGTTTTACCAAAAACACCATCAAGCGTAGTTTTCTGTTTACATAAACGTCAGAGCGAGCATTCCCTATCTCTAACTTTAATTCCACTTTCAGATCATGATTTCAAGTTATTTTCTATTGTCAGTGAAAGACAGGAATAAGAAACTAGATCTAAACACAAACTCTGAGCATTTATGCAACAGTTTCTATTCAGCTTGCAAGCATGAATCTCTTAGACACGTTAATGTCTTCAAACTCAGCATAGCAAGCCAGATGATCTGAAAGTGGAATTAAAGTTAGAGATAGTGAATGCTTGCTCTGATGTTTATGTAAACAGAAAACTACGCTTGATGGTGTTTTTGGTAGAACGCCATCTGTTATCATAAATACAAGCATTAGCAAGTTTTTTAACTTGTGTTTTTTTGTTTTTCATAAATGTACCTTTGAGGTCTTTCTTGCAATGATGTATATTGCAGAGGCTTCTACTATGTGGTGATGCTGAACTGAGATCAGACCCATGTAGCTATCTGGCTTGCTATGCTGAGTTTGAAGACATTAACGTGTCTAAGAGATTCACGCTTGCAAGCTGAATAGAAACTGTTGCATAAATGCTCAGAGTTTCTGTTTAGATCTAATTTCTTATTCCTGTCTTTCACTGACGATAGCAAATAGCTTGAAATCATGATCTGAAAGTAGAATTAAAGTTAGAGATAGTGAATGCTTGCTCTGACGTTTATGTAAACAGAAAACTACACTTGACGGTGTTTTTGGTAGAACACCATCTGTTATCATAAATACAAGCGTTAGCAAGTTTTTTAACTTGTGTTTTTTTTGTTTTTCATATATATATTACACACATCTAGAAAAATCTGAAACTCTTATCTGTAAATCAGAGAATATATTATCAATATATTTTTATCTTTCAAATCCTTTTAACATTCTTAAAAGTTTTAACTGTAAATTAGATCTTAGCATTGTTTGAACTTCTTATAATCAATGATAATGCATTAGTCAAATTCATTCTTTGCATATATAAAAACAATTCGATTGTTAAAAAAAAATTGAAAATGAATTTTTTAAAATGAATTTTAATTAAAGCTTTTGAAAGTTTTAGTGAATTTTTCTATGGAAGCACTCATTCCATTCAACACATGGATGCTTTATCCCTGATATATATATATATGACAATAGATGGCGTTATACCAAAAACACCTTCAAGCGTTTGTTTACATAAACGTCAGAGCGAGTATTTCACTATCTCTAACTTAATTTCCACCTTCATATCATGATTTCAAGCTATTTGCTATCGTCAGTGAAGGACAGGATTAAGAAACTAGATCTAAAACACAAACTCTGACCGTTTAAGAAACAGTTTTTCATATATATATATAATGGCTCTGTGAATTTAAATTATTTGTTGTTGCTGAATTTTTACACAACTTATGGTTTAATTGTTGTGAAGACTATCACTGTATATATATAAAAAATACTTATGCATCTGCATTCCAAACAATAATATCTTATAAATTATTGATAATTGTGTCAAAAAATATAAAGGAAGCCAAAGATGTAGAAGTTCAGATTGTTGAACAAACCATAGATTAGTATGTTCTAAGGTTAAAATAATTGTGTCATTTAATGTTTGTGATTAGTTTTGCCTCTGACATTAATATCTGTTAATCATTAGAATTACCAATGTAAATTTTCGAGCTGATATATTACTGAGTCATAGATTCTTTTTAATGAGTATGTTGTGGATATGAGTAAGGCTGTTCTTGGATATTCTAAAAGAATATTTGTGGCTAAACATCTACTATTAATGACTTAATAAGTTAAATGAAAATATAGCATTTTGAGCATGGATAAATAATAAAAGAATTATATATAAATGAATACACCATATGACTATTATAAAAATATAATCCACACCAACCTTTCAACTATTTTATATATAATCTTTTTCAAGGAAAACTCAAATCCTTTGTAATACAAACAATCTAATTATCAAGCATCAAAAGGAATTTAAATACAGAAGCTTACTGACTATCAAAAAAAATGTAAAAATCATTGGTGGATTAAAACTACAAAACAGATGTAGTATTTTGCTTCAGGAAATTACTTTAGATAGATTTTGATACTTTAAAAATAATAAAGGAATCTAGAAAATGATATTATAATCCCATTTGAACAATAGATGCCAATTTTTATATAATAATAATAACAACAACAATAATAATGATGCTGCTGCTGATGATGAAATTTTATATGACAAGAGAGAGTATTTTAATCATCTTTTGAATAATCATACAAAAATTAAGATAAAATATAAAAATGAAATGTGGGCTTAGCACAATAATTGCATAAGTCCTCCCCAAAGTAATAATTATATTTTTATCTTTTATAGTTAATACATTAAAGCACATCTGATCAACCAGATATTATTAAAACTTTTATTCTTTAACTAATAATAGCTAGATGCCATTTACTGAACAATGTTTGATACTAGTTTGGTTGTTATGAGTGGAAAGAATTTTGCTTATTATGTAAAAAAAAAAAAAAAAAGTTGTCAAGCTTTGCTCATACCTGATGGTTTTCATGGCAAGCAACTAAGCTAAATATTATGCCATGGTTTTTTTTTATGAGAATTCAGATAATTGATTTTAGTTATACATTTTTCCTATCAATTTGTTAGTAGTTATCCAGCTTAATGAAATTAAAATAAACTTTTTGTAATTTTGTAAATGGAAAGCCTATTTGCTGTGTATATACCTAAAATAATGATATTGTGATGATACATCTGAAGTAAAGGTATTTTCAAAGATTTTATTGAATGGGCCACTTTTAGTTTATATGTTAGTGGTTATCAGAGTCTTTGCCATTGTTTTAGAGAATCAAAAGTATTTAAACTCAGTTTTTGCTAGGAAAATAAAAAAAAATGTGTTTTGAGCAAACTTGTAATTTATATATTGCTTTTATTAATTTTGTCAAAACGTTTGATTGACAAAAAGTTGTACACAAAATATTTGAAATTAGACAATCAACAATAAATATTTTTTTCATATTACACATGTAGTATATGATGGCTATGTGGAAAAGTGTCATTAGTGATTAATAGAAAATTTTGAATTATTTGAAATAAAAACTAGTGTTAAACCAGAAGGTGTATTAGCTTGAATATAGATCTATTTCATAACAGTGATCTTGGAAATCATTTATAAATGTCATCATAAACTAGCTATCAGACTACAATACAGATTTCTTGAATTTTTTTTAAATCTGTGTAGATTATAAGCAAAAACAATTATTTTATCTTTATAGCTTTTGGAATTACCAATTCTAATTATGATCGAAATTTTTTGAAGGAAACTTATAAAAAAATTATTTTAGTATTTAATATTTAAAGAAAAGTAAAACAGCTAAAGTTTTTTAATGATTAACATTTTTCAAAAACTTTTGTTTTAGATTATTATCCGTTTAAGAATACAATATATATCAATGACATTTTAGATAAAATGGTAAGTTTGATTTTGCAATACAATATGGACTTAAACATGCTGCTGCATTAAACAAATGATATAATTACTTCAGGCAAATTAATTGCAAGAGATGTTATTATTTGATCAAATTTGGTATATAAAGGTAAAAGAGGCACTGGGATATTACAATAAATAAAATAAGTAATTACTTGGTAGTTCAAAAGAAATTTGAATGCCAGATGTGCCAAAATTTGAATCAGTCTGAGGATCTTACACTCCAAGGTCTCTCACTTTGTACTATATCCTTCAGAGCATTACAATTAAAATGCTTCATAATATTTTGAAAATCCAATAGCAATGCCTTAAAACCAATCAAAATATTCGTCTGCTTGCTGAGTGTGATATTGAATAAATTTTTATACATCTTTATTATACTGAATTGTGAAAAGCGGATAAAAAATGGATTGTTTGGACTGTTGCCTAAAAAAAAATTTGGTGAATTTGAATATGGTTTTTATAGAAAAGGCAGATTAAATCATAAAGATTATCTCAAAGACATTATTAAAAAGTGACTTACTTAAGTGGGGAGATGGAGAGATGGCAGTTAAGGATACAATAGAATGGATAACTTTAATTAGGCAACATGTCCAAAATGGAGACTCAGCAAAATGTCAAACAGACTAGAGAACAACACAATATATCTAGTTACATTTGTTGTTCATAGTCTGTTTCTTTTATAATTATAACTTACTTTCATCTTTTTTTTTCTAGAATTATACTGAAGATTCATGATATTTAATATTTACCTAATTTAAATATGTATAAATATCTAATTTCAATTTAAAATTTTAATCAAATGTCCATAAAAAACATCAGCAAGGACATCAAAAAACAATGCTAAACCAAGAAAAAAGATCTTAGAAGACTTACAAAATAAATAATTATACTTTTATAATTAATAATATCAATTTCTCATGCTGCTCAAAGAAATAGAAAAAGTATTTCACTTAATAAATGAGGCTCTATTTATTAAAATCCCTAGTACTTTAACAATTAGCAATGGAGTTAATGTTGCCAGCATTCATATACTATATTTAAAAAAATGTATTAATATATTAATACATCATATGATTAACATTCTTTATGCTTACACAAGCTGTTTGGGCAAAACTCTCCAATACAGTGGTGACACTCAGTGCAAGCCAGAGTAATCAATGGATGCAGAAAAATTTGTACATAAAATTCCTATCTAGTGCTACTCATCCAATATCTTCAGACTAGTTTCTAGCTTGTGACTTTCATCAGTGAGAAGCATTGAATCTGAAAGCACTGCACCGAGATCTTAGCTTTCTATCCATAGATTACTCTGGCTTGCACTGAGTGGCACTACTGTAAGAAGAGATTTTCCTCCGTGAACATATACATACCTTAGTTATCTTTTAAAGATTATGGCTGTAGATGGATTTTATACTTAAGAAATTTACTCAGTCATCATTCTTTCTTAATGGACCTGATACTTACATGGTGTGGTACAGCTGTAGAGTGGAAGACTCAGGAGTGCAGGATCCATGGCTCATGGTACAATTCTATCATTTCCAGTGCTGTAACTTCTTATAAATTCTAAGCAACAAGCCATTTGATTAATATTAATGGATTTGGTCATCAAGATAAAAAAAGGACCAATTGTATCCTCAATGTCATCAAAAGTTTAAATAAATAATAAATTGCTTTCAGTAAAATGTTGGTCAGTCTTAAAGCCATTATAGTCTAACAGTGAATATATATGTCTATCATTTCTAAGACCTGGGTTAGAATCCAGATAAAACTAGAAATCTCTGTTTGGTTCAAAGCAAGTTAATAATTTTTATAAAATAGCTAGACTTCAGCCAACTGATAAAATCTTTCATTCTTGGCCACTGTTATTTTTAACTAGATGGTAAAAATCTGGAGTTATCCTCAGTTGATCAAATGCATATAAATCGGTTGATATAATTAAAAAAATATATTTTTAGTCAACTGATAAAACTATCTCATTACTGGCTAATAAATAGGAATCTTGATATTATTAACTGGAAGGCTAAAAGATCTCTCTGCCAACATAACTTTGATTAAATGACAATAAATATAAATTTAAAATGATGCAACTTTCACCAGTAGTTTTAAAAAAAGCAAATAAATAATAAATGGCTTTACTGTTTGAAAGTTCATAAGAAATCTGAGCTTTGGAAGTGCCAGAATTATAATTGACCTGAGGATTTTATGCTCCAGAGTCTGGAAGTCAACCATTACTCTAAATGATGTTAGGCAATAAATCAGTTTTCACCAATTGCAAGAGAAGTATTATTCTGTTATAGATATTAAACTATAATTTTATCTTAAAGTTTAAATATAATTTAAAATAACTTACTACTATAATTATGTTATTATGTTTGTTATTATTAAAAAAAAAAGATTTAAAAAATCTTAAAGGTATTTAGAAAAACCATTATTTGCTGTTTATATACACAGACAGGAGATTCTGAATAACCCAAGTCTCCTGAATAAAAGTGCTTCCATTAAACTGCATTATGGACAATGCTTATATGTATTTTATATGGTTCAATGCAATAATAAAGTGCATTCTCAAGTGTTAAAGATTCCTTGAATTGAAATATGAATTTAAGCAATTATTTATTTTGCCCTATGTGATTTAGCACAAGAATAAAGTGATAGATATCAGAGGTAAAGTTTTCGAATCAATGTTTATTCTGTCAGTTCCTGTACTTAAACATTACATAACCTTCTGAATGATAAATTATTCTGTTATTTTTTACCTTGTGTAGTATAGCGCAATGGTAAAATGATAAATTCAAAACTCAACATTCCAGTACATTAATGATACTAAGTGGCTCAAGGGCATTGATGGTGATCAGCATGTTTTAGAATATCTACATAAATGCTTATACATTACTGGAGAACAAAACTAGACATTTACAATGAAAGAGACTACACAGCAAAGTTTAACAGCAGCAAGAAAGCCTGAATAATTTCAAAATATGCTGAATAATTTTAATAATTCAGTTAAATAATCTTCTTAAACTTCAATAATAATAATGAGAGCTAATAACAATTAATTAACTTATATACCTTGACAAACCATTATCCGAACTCATCTATATCATTAAGCAGTTTTAATTTCTTATCTAATTAATTAATCTTTTTTAATTATAACATTAATTTCTAGCATTAATTATCTAAGCAATTGACTGGCTTATTAATTACAGTAAGAACAACATAATCCCTTCTTGATTAGATAATTTACAAAATTATTTTAATCTTTAATTAGATTGTAATTTTACAAAACTAAATAATTTTAGATAATAATTCTTTACAATTATTTACATTTTGTTTTACTTCTGATTATTTCACAAAGTAAATTTTATCATTTTTAAGTTACCTTTACACATTTTGTTATACCTCATAATATTTTTGGAATTTGGAATTTTATCAAAGAAAAGCTAAACCATTCTTTTAAATAGTAAATCTACTTGAAATTCTTAAACTGCATTACACTTTAATTGTATTTCCCCTCTTCTATTTTTTTTATTTTAAATTGAGATTAGGATAATTTGAATGGAGTTTTATTTTTCATTTTGTTTACTTCCTAATTGGCCTTTGTTCTATTCAAAAATCTCTTCATTCTATTTATTTAACTATAAAAAAAATATTATTATTACTTTTTCTTCTGAATATTCTTAACATAGCCTTTAAATATTTCATGTAACATGTATATTGATTTATCTGTTACAAAATATATATATATATATGTGTGTGTGTTAAGATATACATTAATTTAATTAATATTCTACTTTCAAAATTAAAACTTTATTTACATCTTAGACTAGATACAAAAAACAACAACAATGATAGAATAAAATTATGGCAATAAGAAAGTTTCAATGTATGCATATAAATATGGTATGCAGACTATGTATATAGAAAAATCAAAGGTTGTATTAGATCAATAACATGGTTTCAAAAGCTGCATAAAGGAAAAATTATGATAGGTAATTAATGTAAGTATGAAAGAAACATAAATAAATTAAAATCAAAGATTACACTAATGCCTTAAGTCAGTGCATAATATGCATAATTAGCTAGGAATATAAAGTAAGTGAAACCTATATATAAGGTTTGTAAATTCCATTGATTAATGACTATCCTGACCCAAAAAGTAATGAGGACTATAACAATATTTACAAGTTGATATAGGTAAATTAGTTTATACAGAATGGAATTAATGCAAAGTTTATGTATTAAATATATAGGATGTATGAAAGATCTACATAGTTAAAGTTTAGATTATTTTTAGATGAAAGATGGGATATATATATTATTTATTCAGTGGATGGAAGCCTCATCTGGCTCCAGGTTTGGTCAATTAGCCAAGGCTGACAAGTTCATTTATCCTCATCTTTTATCTTGTAGAGGGATTTAAAAAATTGATTAATCATTGAGTCATCACGGCCATGATCAAATATCATGCTACATCTGGTGGTCCAAATTGAGAAGTTAATGAAAGTGGACAGTCTTATTGTTCCGAATTGACCCTTTTTAACTGTTGCCTTAAGAGAAATGTTAGCTGGGTCATTGCCATTTATCCGGTCTAACGCTATATTATGGAGATGAGTCCATAAATCACATTGATCCAGAATGTGGTCAATGGACTCCTCCTGTTTGTTACATAGGGGACAAAGGGGGTTGATGTTGTAACTCCTTTGGTAGTGGAGAAAGGCCCCAGTGAGGAGTGCTCCAAGGATGATTTTTATCAAAAAATCAACAAATTTAGGACTCGGTTTGATGAATTTTGTTAATTTGGAAAATCGAGATTCCTATTGGGAGTATATTGATGGATTTAGTCTTCCCGGGAAACATTAATCGATAAACTTCTCAATATGATAATTTCCCCTGAAAAGGGGAGCCCGATGACTGGAAGTTTTGAATAATCAGTGTAACTTGTTTTTGTAGCCAATGCTTCTCCATCTAGGCAGAGGACGATTGGTAGGCTCTACCTTTTCCATGGGGCAGGGGCATTCCATATTGGGATTATCCTGAAAAATCTTGAATAGTATATTATGAGTTTGTTGGAAATAAAAAATCTTCAGCGAGTGAAGGCTAAAGCCATTAAGAAGCTTGGGTTTCTGTAATACATTGAGGTGGATGATGGGAGTCTTGCCTCCCCAGCAAATTTTTCTGCATAAGGTTTCTATTTTTTGGATAAACTTCCCCTGTGGGAGAAAATCCTGCTAGATAATATGTTATTTTGGGCAATACTATAGCATTAAGTAGTTTTCTACCTTTCCCAACAAGGACAGGTAGACCTTAGATAGTGATGTTATTGTAGAATTGACCTCAGCTAATAAGGAAGCTTCCCTTTTCATAATGGATGGGAGGAGGTTAGGGGGAAGCCGAGAAATTTCTGAGGGGAGGCTTCAAACCTACCTGGTATTTGCTTGCCTGATAGAATTGACCATATGGCCAATTTCACTCTGTTTACCCTAAGACTAAATTTGTGATAAAATTGCTCCAGGAGTTTCTCAAGCCCAATGAACTCATCCATGAGAGGAACACCACCACATCATCCATATAGGAAATTTGGTGAAAGTTCTCCCTTAGCATAGGGATGGCTATCCCAGGAAAGACAGCATCAGTGCTTAGCAGTAATGGATTCACATAGGCTGTGAAGAGGAGAGTACTTAGTTGTGAATCCTGAGGAATGGAAATACAGGGCCAAAATTCTGGAGCCACTCTACCATCGAGAGAGAGAAATACCTCTCGATTGTGAAGCAGGTTCTCTATCATCTGGAGGTATGCTGAAGGCACTTGGAGTTCCTCCAGTACACTAAGTAATACTTCAATCCTGATGTAATCAAAGGCCCCAGCAAAGTTGAGTTGAACTGCAATCAGTCAGGACATTCTTTTCCTGCGAACATGATCTATGATAAGGCAAAAGTGGCTGACAGCATCGGCAGTCAAGCTCCCCTTTGAGAAAAACTGATCTATGATGTTGTTTTGGATATCCTCTTTAATTAGGTCCTCGAATGTCTTCACTAGTAAGGGCAATATCAAGATGGGCCGGAGTTTGTCCAATTGATGTGGGACTTCCCATTTCTTAATAAGGAGAACCATGGCAATTGGACACATTCTATCAATTTCCTGTGTGCCTTCGGCCAGAAGGTCAGTCATTCCTTTGATGATCGGGATGGTGAAGGCACAAAGGTGTCATGTAGCCAGGATGAGTTCTATCCAGGAGCGATCTTAATTTTAATAGGATTGATGAAAGCCTTATGTGAATTAATTATTCCCAGAGGCTGGAATTTTTTGTAGTAAAATTTATGAACTTTGGCCAATATGGAAAAGAACCAGAATATATGTTGCCCTGTACCTCAATTGACCTAGGGGCCCTAGACCTTTTTCCAGAGTCCAGGGCCCGTATTAGGTAACCTCTGGTCCAGCAATGTTGGTGATGAAGGTATTGGCAGTCCCTCTTAATTGAGATATACTCAGCAATGGCTCCTTAAGTGTGCTTACATTTAGTCTTTAGAGACAGAATATTAGAGACAGTTTGGACTTCATAAGGAAGTGAGTTGAGTTCTCTGGCAATGGAGTCCAATTCATGAAGCATATGAACTGGACCCTTAGATTTAATTGTGCATTTATTGATTAGGTATTTGAGTGTGTCAACAAATGTCTTCCAAGCAGCCTGTTCAGAAGGAGAAATCAGCTGTAACAGGTTAAAGGCGATATAAGCTTCTGATATCACCTGGATAGTAATATTGCCTGCCCTTAGTAAGCATACAAATCATTTGTGATAGTTCATTAATGATCTGTGAGACAGTTCTCGGGTTGACTCTAATTTCTAAAGCAAAGTGGTCAGAAAATACTGCAGGCCATAGATGAACTTTGATAATTAGTGAAAAGGAGGGAGAGAAGAGGACGAGGTCAATGAGTGATCTAGACTTTTGAGTGTAAAATGAAAATGCAGTTTGAGGGAAGAATCTCCTTCCACTTTCCATCTGTTGATTTAGAAATTTCCGAATTTGTTTTGACATTGTTCATAGGTAAGATTAAAATCTCCAATGATTAAAGTGGAAAGAGGACTGATTCTGAGGATGGAATTTATAGTATGCATAATCCTGAGAACTGTGTCTGAATCCTTGGATAAGTGATTCTGAGGATGGAATTTATAGTATGCATAGTCCTGAGAACTGTGTCTGAATCCTTGGATAAGTATAAATTTATCAGATTAAAATGAACACTATTGATTCAATTGAATAGTGTCTATTAAACAGTTGGAATCAATGTGCAGAATTTTAAAGAAGTAAATAGGGGAATTTTTATTGATGATTATTGCAACTCCTCCTGAAGCAAAGGAGGAGTAGGAGTAATGGAAGTAGCCTAGGCAATGAATGAGATCAAGGGTGTCGGGGGTCAGACCCAATGTGAAGCTTAGTCCTGGATAGGCAGAGAATATCAGGCGCTTGGAGATGAAACCAGTGTGATAAGGCATAAACCCTGTCACAAGAGTTCAGACCTCTAACATTAACTGATACAACACTAAACATAGTTCATGGTATTTTTAGTCTTGTGATTCCAAGATATGATGTGCTTAGAAGAGGAGTCATGACTGGAGGAAAAGCAACTTCAAGTTCAAGAACAGGCTCAGGAATATCCTTGGTAATTAAGAAGGAAAAGCCAATATCATTCAGCAGTGGAATATGTTCAGAACTATATGAGGGAGAAACAGCAGGAATGGGTATGGGATTTGGACTATTTGATGAGGTTTCTGAGAGGCTTCAGGTATTACAGGAGAAGTGTATATAATTTTTTTATTACTAGGGCTGGGGGAGGCAGCCAACTTGTCAGAAAGATCAAGCCCCCCAAGGGTGGCAAGACTGTCGGCACTGGAATAGGATTCAGCTGGATTAGAACAAGATTTAAGGTTATAGTTTTTTCTCTTACATCGGGGAGGGGAGGAGGGACCACAGGAGTCAATCTCTGGGTTACTGACAGAGGCCATAGATAGGCCATCCTCCTCAGCCTGAGAAGAGACATCAGCAGATTGGTCATTAACCATTATCTTGATATACCCAGTCGATAAGTCAATGGTAAATTGTTGAATACTGGGGCCAGGAATTACAGTTGTGGATGAAAAATGTGATTTAGGCCTAAGATCTTGGCAATTATCAATTCTATTATAATTGCAATTGGAAGTGGGCCTGTTAGAATGAGATTGGGATGAGGGCAGGCTGTTCTTATAGGCACATTTATGATATTTATGGTGTATATCTTGACATTGGATGCATATGCGATCTTGGAATTCCTTCATGATATGTTCTCTTTGATGGCAATAAAAATATTGAGGAGGGACACCACAGAGGATGATTATAAGGGGACATTCATGATAATCAATCCTGGAATAGATAAGGGAGAAATGCCCTTAGTGAGGACAATTTTGAATATTGCCACATTGGTGAGTGTGTGGGTTTGAGCATGAGGTATGAGTTTGTAATCAAAGAAGATGATTTTTCCATAGGATGCAGAATCTTTTGTGAGTCAGTTCTATCAAAATTGGCTCTGCAGTTCTGTATTGTTCCATCCAAATATAGAGAATGATTAGCATCTATGGTGACTAGATAATGATTTGCCAAGTGATTTGTAGTTGTTTCTGAAGGCTTCTTTTGCAACAACATTATGGAATTGTACAATGAGATATCGTTTATTGGGATGGAATAAGATCTTATATATTGATCCCCATAGATTGTGATCTTTGAATAAGGCATACAGTGATTTAAACAGGAAAAGTTTAAATTAATATCATTATCAGTAGTTGAGAGAATGACTGCCTTTTCATTCTTGTAATTTTGGAAGGTTTTATGGAGGAGAGCAGGGAAAAATCTACTGAATTGTTGGCTGATAAAAGCATGAATAGCAGGAATCACAATGAAAATTGTGAGTGGCTCTGAGTGGTGTTATTTCTGGAGTATCCTGTTCAGTAAGTGTGTTTTCTCCATCAATAGTTTGTATGGCCTTATTGAAGGGGTCTGGTTTAGGAGTGTGATGTAGATTCTCAGTGATAAATGATTTATACAGAATGTCATAGCTGCCTTCTTGGCATAGGATAATGGTTTGGAAGTTGATTGATAGGTATTCTGATTGGGAGAAACATTTAGTGAAGGGAAGTCTTTGGATTTTCATTTTAAGTTGATTGTTTTATTTGGATGTTGGTTCTCAAGATCAAGATCAGTGTAATTGTATGTAGTAAGTGGTTTAGGTCCTGTGAATTTATTTTTATTGAAATAGTTTGGTGTTTTTGATTTGGGTGCAGGACTTAGAAAAGGAAAATCAGATCCTAAATCCATTCTAGTGTAGACTTGAGAACATGATAGATTTTTTTTTGTGAGGTGTGGTCAGTGTTATTAATTTGTAAGCTGGGATAATAGCCAGAATTTGTTGGAATGGAGGTCTGAAGGTTTACATTTTTGGGCATATCAATTGAAGATGCTGTTATAGTCCTTATTGGTGAGTTGTCCATCATTATGGGTTTTTTAATGGCATCTTTATTTTGGGGTTTGGGAACATTCGGAGTAAATTCTTGTATGTGTCGCATATTTGTATTGAAAACAGGTTTTTCTTTCATAGACAGTGAAATTGAATTAACGGTATAATTTTCTTGTTGCTGCTTGTAATCAGACTTAGAGAACTTAGTCATGTTCTTGGAGGAATAATCTATTGAATTATCAATTTTAGATGAGTCCAAAGCACATTTTTTATGACTCTTGGGGCATTGGAATGTCATTTTCTGATACGAAGAAATATTCGTTATCTTTCTAAAATTTTGGTTGTTTAATGGTGCCACTGTTTCATCAGTTTTTTCCTTATCACTTTCTATTGGAATATCTAAAAAATCTGATTTATCCATTGAGTTGTAGCTTGAGTCCAAATCTATGTTGTTTACATTTAAATTTGATTTCGAATTATATGTTGTTGTTTACATTTAAATTTGAGTTCAAATTATATGTTGGACTAATTTTGGGTGATTGAAAAGTTTTGCTGCATTTAGGCATTTCTGTTTGAAGCTGATCGTAGCGTAAGTTTAGTGTTTGATTAGACTTTGCTGTAGAATTTGTTTGTAACAAGGGTAATTGATTTGGTTTTTTCCACAGTTTTTAGGATTTGGTTATTTTGAACTAGTGTGAATTAAAATTGGTTTGAGAACTGGATTTAACTTTGTTTCTGGGCATCTTTAAATCTACATTATAAATTTTCTCTTTTGTATTTTTTTTTTTGAAAGATTTGGTAGGAATCAACTTTATAAGTGGTTTTTCTTTAGTATTATTCATGGAAGTAGGTTTTCTAATAGCTCTACACCTTGTTGTTCTATTGACTGTGATAAAGTCATCATTTAAATATTCATTAGGATTTAAGCAGCATTCAGAGCTTCTTGGCATGTTTGAAGCTTCTTTGCTGACAGCCATTAGACCTGTTTGTTAGAACTGATGTTTTATAAGATATGTGGTGGAAAATTCTTATATTTTTGAGCAGAATTAGCTTATAATAATAAATATGGTACTTACCTGTAATTTTAGTATCAATTCTCTTAAATATCTGACCTCCAACGTGCAAAAAGGACTGTGATAGGCAGAACATGTGAATAGAGAACTATTCACAATGGCTACCATAAGCCAGTCTCTGAATTAATTTTCTATTTGTCAATTATTAAAAAATAAAAAAAATGAGATATTAATACTGGTATCAGCTTTATGATCAAATTACATCAATCAACTCGTTATAGATTCTGAAACAATTCACTACACAATTACATTTTTAATAGATATAAATTTTATATATTTATTGTGGATAATGTTTGGAAAAATTAATTTTGAACAATTATTCAAGTTAATGATTAATGGAGTCAATCCATGCAAGATGAAGTTTCTGAGTTTTGTCCTGCTTAGCTTTTCTGCATCATTCCAGAAAAATTCATTATCTGATCTGTGCACCTCACTTAAGATATTTTTTAATACGTTTACAATCTCTTGAGTTCTAGTTTAAGAAAGACCATAATACACCTTTTCACATAAGAACTAGTAATTTTTAATAATACTCAAGTAATATCAATTTTATTAAATCCTGTTACCATAATCATTTCATAATATCCTATTTATTATTACTATAATGTTACTATTTACATATTTTTTCTTTTATAGCTTCATCTATTGTTCTCTTTTGTGTAATGTTAATTCTTTAATACATATTAAATTATCACATATTTCCTCAATGCATATCGTTTTTGGTTTGTTATATTGACTTCCAAACTCCATTATATTCATACTTCTATTAATGTTTGGACCATATAACTCACATCATCATTAGCCAAAACTATTTGATCTTCAGCATAACAACACAATGTATAAAGGTTATTATTATTATGTTGAAGAACGATTTTTTTTACCTTTTCTATATTTTAAGGAATTGTTTTATGTATATTTTAAGAAATGTAAGTAATAAGTGACATTCTTTTTTGAATCCATCATTCGAAGTTATATTTCCTATGTTCAGTTTTGCTTATATATTGTTGTTGTACAAGACCTGTACTACATTAATAAAAGTTACATTTATGATACTTAATTTCAGTATTTTTAATGATTATATATAAAAAATGTATCTCCTAATTTTTGCCATTTTCTTTTTAATTACTTCGGTCATACAAAACAGAAGAATTATATATATATATATATTTTAATTTAAAAAAATAGATTTAGCACACAATATTTTAATCTGCCATTAAAATTAATATGCTACAGATTCAGTGTATATAATTTTATTTTTAAAAAAATATTTATAAAAATTCGAAATGCTAATTATTCCAAGATCATTCTTATATCTCTGTGTGTGCATACACACTCTCAAGTGGATGACTAGCCTGACAAAAAAGTTCATCTGTAAAGAGAAGCTGAAGAGCACTTTTTCCTGCAGTGGATTATTTGAAACTGTTTTATTTTTTACTTACATACATTCCCACTAATATCTGTATTGTTCTGTTCAAGATAGCTGTAGATAATAAAATATTGTGATCAAAGATAATTGTCTATAACATTTTAACATTACATTCCACAATTTATTCTGATATCTGAATATCTAAAGTACAATATTATAGATACAATTTTGGGCCTCTATTTATAACATATTTTAATATTTAAATGCAAATATAATTTATATACTTAAGCTAGATGTAATTAGAAGGGATTTGAATCCAGACTATCAAACTCACTTCAGTTATCCACTCCACCTTATACAACTAATCCCCTCTAATTACATCTAGCTTAAGTCTATTGTAACCCTCCCCCAACACCTCTCCTATCTTTTCTATCAGAAAATACCTGGAGTGCCATTTCTATTGGTAATAGAATAAACTACTAGTCTGATCTAGCTTTAAATTATTAACGAGACTCTAATAATGTTGTCCTACCATAGCTTAGCTCAGTTGGGGGCTACAGAGATCTATAAGGTGTAAAATGTATACTAAATATGGGAGGAAACATTATGATTAATAGGAATAAAACATCTATTATGTTTTAAAATAAATAATTGAAATTTGTAACGTTTTACCATTTAAATTTACAAGATATAGTTTAACCTCATCTCCTCCCATCATCCAAATGCATTGAACAACCTTTACTGTGTGATAGAATTAAGATAATAAAATAAAGATGTAATACTGATTAACTTTACTGTATAGTAAGTTAAAATTAAATACAAAATAAAATATAACACTATTTAACTTTTAATTGTACAGTAATTTAAAATAAGTAACTGAATTGAGGTCTAATCTAAAATAATAAGGGAGTATCTCAGGAATTAATTTATTGTATGGCTTAATTTTAAATCTATATCCTACAATAACTACTAATTATTATCATAAAAGTAATGACACAAATTAAGCATTATTCTGATAAAATAATGGCAGCTAGATAATGAAAGAAATAGGGTGCATTTTGATTTCAATTCATCATCTAAATAATAACTGAGTAATAAATTTAATGACACAAATTAAGCATTATTTTGATAAAATAATGGCAGCTAGATAATGAAAGAAATAGGGTGCATTTTGATTTCAATTCATCATCTAAATAATAACTGAGTAATAAATTTTTCAGAGAATTGTTAATTAATCAAACATTTCATATAGTGTTTGGATCAAGAAAAACAACCTCATCAGATCTGAACATGTTCATCAATAAATTATGGAATAATGCAATCATATCATATTGGATATGTAAGTGTGTGTGCATGTGTGGAAACATAGAACATGAAAGCAGGTCAAAGAAGAACTCTGAACAAAGCTTTTAAATAAATAAAACATTTATTATAAGATAGCTAAATAAACATTTGCTTTTCCAATTTTTGCATATACATATTTTGGATAATTCCAACATCAATGATTGAATAGTCTACATGAGAACAAATAACATTAAAATAAACTTTCTGGTATTTTATTTCAACATATGCCAGCTGTAAGTCCATTCTAATAAGCTTATGAAAAGATACATTTTAATACTAGCACCAAAATAATAAAACATGAAACTAAACTTCTTGATATTTTACTTCAAATACACATACATTACCAGTCAATTCTGATGTGCTTATGGAAAAGAAAACTTTATTTAAACACCACACTGGAATAATTAAACATAAAATTATTTTTGTATTTTATTTCCAATATACTCAAGCTATCAATCAATTCTGATATGCTTATGAAAAAGAAAACTCTATTAAACACTGGCACTAAAATAGTAAAATATGAAACAAAATTCTTGGCATTTTTACTTCAAATACATATCAAAATAATACAAGAGGAGTTTAAATCTATGAGTAAGAGGTCAAGCTATCCTTCATAAATCAAATGAATAATTCTATTAAATGGCTACACTTTCTTTTCTTTTGCTTGCTCATTCAAAATAAGGATGAAACATTCTGAGAATTGATGGTATAAAACCTAAATAATTAATATGATATAATTTGAAACAATGATTAAAGAATTACAAATCAATGATGGATTTTTTTCATACCTTCTGAATTAATAATATTTTATGCATGCATCTGAAATATGCTACCTGTTATAAAATAATTAATATAACTAAATCCAATTGGTTTACTTATGAAATTGGGATATAACTAAATCCAATTGGTTTACTTATGAAATTGGGATAAATATCATAATACAGATGATGACAATAGCCAAACAAGCTTTAACACTAATTCTACTTCAGCATGTAGGATGGGTTTGAAGGCAACCATTCTTCTGTAGAAAGATGGAAAAATATATGGCCTTTCTAGCCACTTATTCTAAGATTCGAATGAGTGTGGGTTCATGCAGCAACTTGTAAAGTTTAGAATAGAATATATTACAGTGTCAAAATATAGGATATTTATACTATTTTCTACCCCTATATTAAATTTGCCCACAAGCTAGGTTCATAAGATGGAAATCCATTAGCTGGTTTACAAGCTTTACTTAAATTTAGCTTCACTATTATTAAATTTTCTAACCACATAATTTTCACCTTAGTTTAGCCAACTCAGTTCTCAATGGAAAGAAAATAGTGCTGCTTGAATGAGTTTACTTTCACTAAGTTGCACTTTAAAATTGGTTATTGCAAATTTTAACTTTAGCTGACATGCAATTTTAAAACAGGTGTGTGTGGAGTGATTTCTGTTGATAAAGTTGATTTTAAATTTAGAAATTCTGGTCACAAGTAAAATTGTACATATATGTGTGATTCTAACGGAAAATAATGAAATAAACTTATAACACAAATTTATAATAATTAAAGATCTAAATTCCAAATATAAATATACTGTAACATACCCAAATCTATTACATATTACTGTTTGTACTCTCATATAAGTAAGTGCACTGATATATATATATATATAAAGACGTTCAACAGATATATGTTTAAACAGATGTACGTGTAAACAGATATACCGATATATATGTATTCGATAGGGTTTATAGTTAATACAGGTATTATGAAATGGATAGCCTGAACAATTATATGTGTGCATGTGAAATGATCTGTGAACTGCAGTTAAATAAAAGTTTATCAACAAAAACAAGCTATTATTAGATATATAATGTAAGTAAGAAGCTTGGAACAAAATATAATAGATATAGTGGTTCTACTGTACACACACACATATATATATATATAAGTTAATTAGTGGATTAATCAGCAGTTTTTTTAAATTTTGTAAATCTCTTTCCTACAAAAGTTTAAATGTAATGAAAGCTTGGTAATATTAAATTTTAATATACTGATGAGAATATCTTTATTCTCTTTTTCTAATTCATATAGATGAATCTACTTTTTTTTTTTTTTTTTAAAAAAAAGCAAAACATTTTTTTTTGTCTACAAATTTATAATACTGAATATAAATTATAATCAATATCTTCTTTTTCAGCATTGTTAACTAATTTCAAGAATTCCTGATTGCAAACAATTTCCTATTCCAATTTTATTTCCAATACATATTGAAAAAATAATTAAGAATAAACTTGATAATTGAAAAAATATTATAAACTTACTACCAGAATTAACACAATGCATAATAATGAAAACATCATACTTTCTGGTCATAAACTGCATGATAAAAAAATGATTGACAGATGTAGGTTTTGGGCAGCTAGTGGTTTTTTAAGAATAACAAAACCACATAGCAACCGTGAGGACACCTTGTTGTAACCAGGATGAATCAACTTTGTCTACATACAGATAATTATCTAGTACTATAAGATCATATAGATGATTTATCAGTGAGTAGATCATCTATTAAAGATTTTTGCATGCAGTTTGCAGTATTCTGAGTCTTCTTCTTTGCTTAACTTTTTAATCATTTTTTTTCTTTAAAAATAAATTAAGGAGGCCAAATAAAAGCTTAACTTCATTTATTATCCTAAAACAAAATATGATTTAAAAGTTACAATTTAATACATACATTTACAATTATTTTAAATCACTTCACTCAAAAATTTATAAAAACCATCAGTTTTTTTTTCCATCTATGGCTAAATTTAATTGAGGTAGACTTTTCATTTTCTTTTTGATCACTGTATAGTTCTAATTTTAGCATTTTAGCAATATTATATATATATATATAATTTCCAATTTGGATTTAATTAATTGTATCCATATTTTTTAAATTTCAGGCATAAAATATGTTAAACATGTTAAGGGTAAAAGTAACGGTATAGATATTTAAATTGTATATAAATCATATTGATTATTTTGAAAACGTCATTAACATTGCTGATACATTATATATAAATATTTGAAAAACAGTTACTCTTCATAAACCTGGAACTTAATTGTAAATATAGAGGATTTGAATTCAGACTTTCACACACCCTTCAACTATCCACACTATCTCATACAACTGATACACATGACCACATACATGAAGAAAAGATAAAAAATCATCAGTACACATATTTCGTGCTAAACCAGCACTCATCAGTTGGTCCAGATTATCATCTACCACCCATATATATATATATATATATATATATAATCAGTGCTCAGTTTATATTAAGATAGCAAATCTTCACACTTTAATGGGCAGGCTTCAATCTACTCCAACTTTTCAGCCATCCATATCATTGAAAATCTGATGATGAAAGCCCAAATCCCATGCTGAAGCCATTATTGCCATGCCATTGTTGACCTGAAGTCACTCTGACTCCTCATGTATAGGACCTTTTATCCATTTAAATACATAGAAGGGGGATGGGCAGGTTGCAAGCTTCATGTGTAAATATTTGAAAACCAGACCTCTTTACAAACCTGGAGCTTAATTGTAAATATAGGGGATTTGAACTTAAACTTTCAAGCACCCTTCAACTATCCACACTATCTCATACAATTGATACACACTGATCACACACATGTAAAAAATATAAACAATCATCAATATATGTATTTCGTTTTAAACCAGCACTCATCAGTTGATCGAGATTATCATCTCCCACACATATATATAATCAGTGCTCAGTTTATATTAAGATAGCAAATCTTCACACTTTAATGGACAGGCTTCAATCTACTCCAACTTTTAAATATATGGATGACTGAAAAGTTGGGGGTTGGAGTAGATTGAAGTAAGTCCATTAAAGTGTGAAGATTTGCTATCTAATATAAATTGAGCACTGATTATATATATATGTATGGGAGATGATAATCTGAACCAACCGATGAGTGCTGGTTTAGCATGAAATACGTATATTGGTGAGTATTTATCTTTTCTACATGTGTGTAATCAGTGTGTATCAATTGTATGAGATAGTGTGGATAGTTGAAGGGTGCTTGAAAGTCTGAGTTCAAATTCCCTATAGATACATTATATATGTAAAATACCTAATATATATTCGATTCTTAATCAGTTTACTATAGAAGCAAAAAAAATTTTTTAATAGGAATGAAAGTCATTATTAATCTATTCTAACAAAATATAAGAAATTTGAACAACGCCGCTCTTTGGATTTTGAGGCCCCGGGCAGAAATATGGAGTGGAGAACCCCACTAAATAAAAAACCTTCACAAATAAATAAAATTTAATTTTTAAAACAAGAAAGGAACCTATACAACATTTATTCTTATCTAAATATTAATACTTAACTTATAACACCGTAATATTAATCTAAAAGAAAAACAAAATTAATATAACTTTTTCCCCCCTTGCTTTAATTTCAGCAAATTTAACTATTATCTCACTTAAATTTAAGCTCTTCGCATAACTTATTTTCTATAAAAAGCAATATTAGGTTGGATAGTTTTTCTTGTGCCATTGAGGATCTTTAAATACTTTTTTATTAATTTTAAGCTTTGACAAACTACGTGTATAGAATTAGCAGTAATTATTGGGAATTGTTAATAAAATTCTTAGGATTGGACTTAAATTGGAAAATAAATTTCCTGTTTAGTGAATTTATTTAAGGCACTTGTCCCCGGGCATACCTTAAGGACGCTACTGAATTTAACTTAAGAGTCTTTTTTTTTTTCCTATGTCATAGCATCGCCCGGGACGCGAACCCATAACCGTCTGTAACCAACTACTTGCTTGCAAGGCGGCTGCGATGACCTCTCGGCTAACAACGCTTGATTCTTTTTGCTCAATTTTTGTTAACTAAATGCAGTGACGTTTTACTTTATAAAGTAAAATTCTTACGCGTCAAATGCATAAAAAATTTTAATTAAAGAAATTATAATTACAACTATATTTTTTACCCGAATATATAAATTCTTTCGGCACTATCATTTTATCAATATAAGGCAGCAACAAACATATTTTTAAAAAATATTTCTGTAGTGTAACTCTACACACCTCTCACGCAAACTAAGGGCAGATTTCTACGCTTTTATCACCTTGTGAAGAGGTGGGTAGTGAAAGTTACACTACATAAATATTTATTCGTTAAATGAACAATTTCTAGTCTAATGAATAATTAATAATAATTCTTAATATTTTTAAACACTTTGATCACAATAAACGAAAGGAAATTAACTTTATACCGAATACGATTCGTCCTTTTTCATTTTTTGAATTTCATTTTTAATTTAAAAAAAAAAAATCGCTATATTTATAATAAAGATACGCCTAGTCAATTTAAGAAGAATATAACAAAAGTTTTATTTAACAAATATGCCGCAGTCGACAGGATTCGAACCTGTGCGGGAAATTCCCAATTGATTTCAAGTCAATCACCTTAACCACTCGGCCACGACTGCTTCACATTTTTTTTTTTTGTTTTCTATTATCATTACACTTTAAATGATATGTATTAATTAATAATCATTATTGAAAAAGATCTATTTCACATAGTTTTGGCTTAAAACTAATCCTGCCTAATACGATAGTAGTAGCTATGCTTATCAAAGAACCAAAGATACCAAAATGTATAGGTACTGAACTGAGTTCAGACCTATATGACTATATAAGCTAATGAGCTTGGATTGAAAATATTATTGTGTTTTCAATTTAAGACTTATAGTTAAGTAGAGATAAAAGGTGGCTGCTGGAGGGTTGCATTAGATCCTAAGATCTAGGTGCAGTGCTCTCAGATCCAAGACTTCTTTCTCACTGACGAAGGCCACAAGCCAGAAACTAGTCTGGGGATATTAGATGAGTAGGCACTAGATGGGGATTTTATGCACAAGTCTTCTGGCATCCATTGATTACTCTGGCTTGCACTGAGTGGCAATACTGTATGGAGAGTTTTGCCTATTTTAATAACAGTTTTGTCATACATTGAAAAATATTAAAGAAAAGGGCACATCCCATAATTGGTTGGAGAAACTTTGGATATTTGTTTTGTGCTGAAAAGAAGCTACTAATGGCTTTACAGTTGAGAGATAATGGAATGACTTTCAGATATGGATAGTTTAAAATTTATCAATAATCCAATGATTTTTCAAGAACATCTTGGCAGAACATTATTGTGGAAAAATTTCATTTCATTAAAGGCTTCATATTGTTTGCAATACAAGTATTTTTTTGTCTTATTGTTTGTGCTTTTTCTTTGTTTTTTTGTTTTAACATATTGCCTTTAGATAGAGTCTGACCATTGCAAATATATGTTATCAGTCATATCTCTCTGCATTAATGGTAATAATGGGATTGTAGGTTTGTAAGACAAACTATTACATCTATACCAATAAGAATATTATTTGAGGTTTGTAAACTATGACCCAAAGTTAATAGAAATGCTATTAATGAGTGTTGGAACAAAACAACATGATTTGGCTATCATGAATTCTTTGTTTAGAAGAGGAAAATGATATAAAAAAAAGGAATGCATTTAGTCAATCTAAGCTCAAAATAACAACAAGAATGCACAAAAATTATAATCAAATATTATGGAATAATTTTTAAATTAATACATTTCAGAATTAATTTATAGTGGCATTTGAAATAGATCATGCTGAGTATTCGAAATGCAAATATTCTGATTACCAACAAACAAAATAAATAATAAGAATAGCTAACAATCTGCTATACTCGCAACACAAATATATATATATATATATATATATATACTGTAATGGGATGGGGTAGTAGGAAATGGTAGCAAAAAGGGAGATTGATTTCAGTCATACCTAAGGTGATGGCAAAATTATCATCACTCCCAGTCAATTTAAAATGAAATATCAATAATTTACAAACGTATATATAAGTAAGATATATTTAAGGGGAGCATGATCAAGAGAAACTCTGAGAGATCATTGAGAGATCAGCCAGTCACTTCTTAGAGCCACTATGATTAACTATAAATCCACCAGCATTATAATTATAAAAAAAATAATAGTACTCACTCAAAAGAAATAATCATGCATCATGAATGATCAAAATCAAACTACATCAGAATAAAATCAACAGTCCATCTTGTGACTGGATTTGAACAATAAAAAATATAAAACAACAATTAACCTTGCAACTGATTCAGAAATGGGTTTTCTGTAGACCAGGCTAACTATTGAACCTTTGCCAGCTTGGGGCAATTGCTTAACCATTAATTTGGAGGCACAAACTAAGTATGAATTCACCAGAATACATAACCAGAAAAATCTAAACAATAATGCTGGGATATTAAAACATGGTGATCATCATCAATGATCTGGCCACTTGTTATGACCAACTATAAACTTAACTTCTAATAAGGCTAAATTAAAATCAAATATGGTGCATGGGCTTTAAAGGTATTCTTTTTTGCGCCAACCAGGATGATGATTGATCATTTCTGGATGCCCAAACGCACTAAATACCCACCCCCCATTTATATATACATCTTGTGCACAAATCTAACTCAGAGAACACAAGCCCTATTACTGTATGTGACCAAGAGATGATGCAATACAATTTTAACAATTAAATACAAGTTTGTTATTAACAAAAAAATAAATGATATTGAGATCTTAGAATATGACTCTACAATTTTTGATTAATATACAAAATTCAAGTTATTATATGGTGGTTTACATATAACACACACACACATATATATATATATGCACAGCCATGCATTTTACAATTACATGAATATATTTCAATTAACATTTAATAATATAAAAAATGTTAAATTTTACATGTGTTATACTTGACAAACATTGTTCTATATACACACACACAGGTCAATTTCTGAACATATTTGACTTGTCCTACAATAATACATGATTAAGCTTTTAAATTATATTTTAAATAATTCAAATACTTTGCTAGGTTTATTAAAACATGTATATAGAATTGCACCGATTATTAACATAATAAATTTAAATTTGTCAAAACAATAAAAAACCTTAATTTTTACAACTACAAATTTCAGTTTGAATATATATAAAATTTATATTTTGTTATAATAATAAAAGTTATTTTCATAATTCTTCTTTGTTGAAAATGTATAAATTGCCTTCCTTATTTTATAGTAAGTTCTCTCCTTTTTTCTTAAAAAAAATATAGTCAATTTTTGACAAGTGCTTGTTGATTAATTATTAGCATTTTCAGATTTAAATTATAGAATCATCGATTCTTTACTTCTTTTAAAAAAATTTTTAAATCCAGGCATAATTATTTGCTTGTTCGCTTCATTTTTAAAATGTCTCTCTTTTCTTTTTAATAAATGAAAGATAACATCATTTATAGAATCAAAAAAATATATAAATTTCAAAATGTCTTTCTGCTTGATTAGTTAATGCTGATGAAGTAGGCAAGGTAAGATAGGAAAAGTGAATGTGTGAACTGTAGCCACCAATGTCAGGATAAGCAGTCAGCCAAGCATAGACTACCAGTACACAATGCCCCATGGTGTCATGGGAAAATACCTCATCTTTATGCAATACCTCTCTTGTACATAGAGAGATCATCCACAATTAGTAGTAGCCAGAAAACATGTTTGAGATTGAGCCAGCTCTGCTCGTCTCCTGTGAGTCTTAGGGGCTTATCCATGTGGCCTATTCATGAAACCTATAAACACTGCTGGAAAACTCTAGAAGCTCAATCATCTAGATCTGGATAGTGGTGAGCCTATACTTCAGAGCATCATGAACAAAATGAATCCAGGTAGCCCTGATCAAGTATACACCCACCGTAAACATGAAAAGTACAAATTCACGCATCACTTTCAAAATGTCATTTTACTAATTATTTAAAATTTCATTATCATATATAATTACTCACCACCAGCTGTATATATGTTTATCTGAGCTTCTCTGCTTTTAGATATGTCAGCATATATATAATTACTTCTTCAGTAAGCTGGAATTCCCTGGGCAAACTGGAAGATTTTTCTTGGTGAGTTTAGTAGTTTATCATTAGTATAGTCCAGGTAAGCATTGTTCTGCAATTGGTTCCATTTAGACTAGGATTTGGTAAACTTCAGGACAGCAAGCTATTTTGTCCTCATTTTTTTCCAGGCTAATGATTCAGAAGTGACCCAGCTTCAAGTAAATCAAAACTCCTGTGAAGGAAAATAGTAGCAGCTCCTGGATCGACTGTCCTGCCTTCAGCTACATCAGTTCATGGTAGCTATTCTGCCAACTTTCTGCTACACTCACCAACAAACTGCAGCTATCTATTTTGGTCAGCTAATTCCCGCCACTTACTTAAAAAATTTTAGTAGCCAGACTAACTGATATTTTTTTTTTCAGTCCATTTTATAATCTTGGTTGGGTCAGGTGATAAAACCATAGTGTCTGTTTTCAATCTGTCTAATCCTTTTGAAAACAAACTGGAAATTTCTATCAAAGTTCATGTTTTTACTTTAATCTTTGGATTTTGACCAAAGATGTGATAATCCTTTAGAATTTTTAATCTACAAAGATTTTTAACTAGGTAGTTAGTAGAAATGCAAACAAGCATTAATTAAAAAAAGATATTTTATACAAGTTTTAATTAAAAAAATTTTAAAAGTAAATTATGCTTTTTTTAAATTTCAAAATCAGAATTACAAATATTATTCATCAGACCTTTTCAAAAGTTTAATCCATAACAAAATTTTATTTCAAATCAGTTATTTAACCCTTTATTATTCCAGGATAGTGTAGAAAAATATTTACAAATTTATGGCATGTTAATTTCTATCTTATTTGTGCACACACACTATGTTATTGTGTGCTATGTAACCCAAATGGTTAAAATATATATAGTTCTTATGGTTAACTTCCCCTGACAGGGTATTACTACACGCATAACATACTATACACATGTATATTTCACTTTGGTTAACTTCCCTCAATGAGATATTGCTACACACATAATACAATATATATATATATATATATATATATTGTGCCAATGCCAAATTGGCACATGTATATAAAATAATTTTGTATAAAAATTATTATCAAAACCTTTCGGAAAAAAGAATTTGAAAGTGACAATTAATTACTTTAAAGAGGGGAGAGGGAGTTTTCCTATAAAAAAAAAAAAAAAAAAAAAACAAACTAAGAGTTTCATAAAAGTTAAAATTATTAAAATATAAAATAAAAAAATCTCTTTTCATTCCAGTTTATTATAATAGATTATATTAGTGCGTGCGAGTGTAAACAAAAGTATGCATGTAAGAATAATATAAAAAAAAAATAAAATGAATAAAGAAATGAAATGTATTTCAAAAGAAACACAGTGGTGGACTGCTAATTAAAGATATGAAAACAACACATTTTAAAATAGCTACTACTAATCAAATATTCAATCGGAAAACACGTTGTCATATAATTAATCTAAAGGAATTTCGACAACACGTATTGCCGGAGGAGATTAAAACAAAAACACTTCGCAGGTATAAATAGACTTTTTTTTTTATCAGACGTTCAGTTGGAGTTTGAAATTCAGTCTAGTTTTACTGTGTCAGTTTACAAAAATGCACTGCTGAAAAGCCTTTGGAAATATACGCTTGTGCTCCAGCCCTTTTAGTCCAATAAGATCATCAAAACCTGCCTGAGAAATAATGTCTGGATAACAACACAGAAACCCTCCGTCAAAACGTGCAGCTGTCTCCAAGAAGAAACCAACGGATTACCATAAATTCTCTTCCATAAACAAAATCTAACCGGTTAGATACAATTCATCAGAAGCAGCAGAAGTAGCCACCGACAAGGAAAAAATCCTAGGTATCTGTTTTATTATTATTTACCAGTAGTAGTCACCACTGTAATCCGTAAATAGTGAAGATGAACATTATATGAACTCTATCATACATAAAAGGAACTATTGATGTGTGTGCGTGAGTTTCAAATGTTATTAATGCTTTATTATTATTGCGAATGAGAGTTAATTTAAATGTCTAAGATTATGTTGCTTTATTCATGAAATATCCTATCATATGTTAATTTAAAATGTGCGTGTGTGAAATTTGGATTTATAAAATATTTAGAATGCGTTTATGTTGGTTAGTAAATTATATTTAAACTTAATTGATGTTGATTGAAATAAATTATCTTTAAATTTAAACTTGATCTGTCGGTCAATTCTTTTTATCAAATCTCTTATTAACAAATAAAATATCAGTGATTAAAATTAGACTGGGCTGGTTAAGGGAATTGTTTCGAGCGCTGGATTATGGGCCTACTACCCGAATATGTTAGTCTTCAGACTAGCTGGCGCCCCGGGGTTTACCCCGAAACAAATAAAGTATTTGGATGGTAGGGATTTGAATCTAGCAGCCGAGATGGGCCATTGTTGATAGTTAAAGCTATTAATAAGATCTCCCATTTTGCTCGAACGTGCCGGTTCGTTCACCTAACCTTTATAATTTAAAATGCATTGTGAAGGAGTTTGAAACCGGCCAAACTTATATATACGTATAAGTAGGTGGTTTCAGCGGTTCGACCCGGTACAATATATATATATATATATTTCTCTTTGGCTCATTGCCTCTGATGAACTTTAAGACTTGCTACTTTCAAGATGGTTTCCATTGGCCTTGGTTTCCCAAACTCTTTGGTCTCTGTCCAGTTCATCTATCCATGAACACATCTGGCTTCATCATAGAGCACTGTGACCATCACTATGAACTTCTTTTGGCTGCAATCACTTCTGTCTCTTGGCAACAATATGCTTAGTAAACTTACTGGAAATCCATTGGAAAATCAATTCTTCACATCTAGCTGCTATCCAGACAATTTCCTCCAGCTTCAGTTTCTCAAACTCTTTGGGCCTATTCAGCTGCTGCTCAAGAACCCATTTTCACTGAGCACTGCACACTTACTGAAACTACTGTCACTTATATGTCTCACCCACATGAACTAGAAAATGAACTGGAAAAATAAACAAATGCACTTTGTTGCTTACTCTATTTATAGTTTTTAATTACTCACACAATTAATTACTTTATTTCATATATGGTAATGTTTTTAGGTCTATAATTAATTAATTGGTGTCTTAAGAATTCATTTCTATAAAAGGTAATTTATAATCTATTCCATTAATTAATTAGTCTCTTAGTGAATTTGTAATCAGCAAATATTTCTGGGAATTTATCGATCGCAATAAATTTACTAATTAAATTTAATGCTTATCCATTAGTGATCTAAAATATATTTCTCTATTATATTTTTTACTTTTTCTGGGTTGCATAAACTTATACTAATGCAAATAAAAACATTTTACAAAATATAACAGGTTATCCTTAGTGTTGTATCTATAGTGAAACAAACCGAGATAATATGTATGAGCTCTGGATCTTAGGAACAATTTTTTGTTATATATATATATATTATAACGATCGAAATGAAAGTGAAGATCGAATCTAACCGCAAACTACGATATCTGCTCTACAAGGCGCCATCTAGGCATTTAAACCTAGAAAAATTTATAGAGTAGGCAGATACGCGCTGTTAAGATTCCACTTTATTTAAATATTTAGATTGTTAGCCCAAGTCACTAGCTCAGTGGAGACGCAGAGATAAAAATTTATATCTTAATTTATATCTTAAATATAAATAAATAAAAGCCACTGCCAGACATTAACACATAAAAATATTTATTTACGCACATATAAAATCATTCTAATTTGAGGAATAAGTTTAACATTTTAGATTTTTCTATTAATCTTTAGTTTTACATTTAAGTAAATTACAACCATGAGTTTAATATTTATTTAGTGAGTTGAGGATGAATAGACTACATAGATCTGCATTTGAAAAGAAAATATTCTTCCCTGATTTAACCTTAGGCAACAAATTTCACAATCAAACCGGCGCCAATCCATCTGATACATTTATGTATTCAATGTAGCATGAAAATACGACAACACAAAATACTATACTGTCAGGAATGTACATCTGATCAGTAAGTAGAATTAGAGAAGACATTGACTCTCCACCAACAGGAATGTTACATCTGTTGGCGAGTAGAACAATAAACATAAAACTCCATAAGAATGGACTGCGGTCCTTTGCCATCATACAAACCCATACATAGGCAAACAGAAGGTGTGTGGCATATATATATAATCCTGTCCATAGTGGATCTCATACTACATCTACAATCACACAAATATATCCAATCCATTGAACCAATTCAACTACGAAATGAATAACCTAAGATTACCCTCCCTTAACATAACTTTACAAAACTATATAGCCATTCACGCCCGACTTAAATTTAACATTTAAATATGTTCACACAGATTATTTTTATACAATTTGTTTTATAATGTCGAGTATAGATCGGCTGCACAGATTCCACGGTCAAAAACATTCCAAATTAAACACAAACGATTAAAATACAAAGTCAATCGATAACGTCAACTGCAAAAGGGAATACACAAGGCCCCATTACATTCATTGTAAGATGCCCGCATTAATATTGTTGACCTATATATTCTAATCAAATGTGAAAACTTCAACATAATCAACCGCTAACGAATCTATGCAACGTCTATACCCAACCTAAATTTCATCATTTAAAATTTAAACAATAAATAATTTATACAATAAGAAAAAAAAAAGATTTTTATCAATCGGAAAACATATAAAATTAAACATTATTAATTTGATTTTAAACTTAAAAAAGTCAGATGGAAGTTCATAAGCTTGAACGAAAGTTCTTAATTATTTTTAAATTTAGAGTTCATGTCAATATAGCTTACGGTAAAAGAGTCCAGGTTTCTGCTTTTAATTCCCGTGACACCTCCATTGGAAGATAATGTTCTGGAGATGGCAGTAGCTGGTTCAAGGTATCACAGTCTTTTCATTTTTTTTATATACAGAGAGTGTGGTATGTGCGTCCTACCACATCTCTCAAATACAAAATGCTGGAACTCCTTAAAAAACTGTATTTCCCTTTTTATATTATCCACACGGATTCAATCAACAAAACATCACTAATCCATCACTTTCGTTAGGGTCCAAGCCAAGGCTTAGTGCTTCCATTGGTCAAGCTAATTTCTCTTTATTTTCTTATCTATCTTTCATCAGATCATTTTAATTATACAAGAGCCCAAGGCTAGCTTGCTTTTCAAACAATTTATAAACAATCATTTCCATTTACAGATTACAAGAATTAATTAATACCTGTTTTTATTTTTAAATCTTGTACTTTTTTTTTTTTTTATAAAAAAGTACGTTCAAATACTTATTTATTTGTTTTTTTTTTTAAAAAAAATTTTTTTAAAGTTTGGCATCTGTGCGAATGTATATACGCTTAACAAACATTTTAATTTTAGCGTTTAGTTTTTTACTTTTATTTGCAAACTTTTAAGTTTTTATTTTAAATTAATGTAACGACATATTTATATATCGTTACAATATATATATATATATTAGAGTGATGTCAATTCCAAGAATTATGTAACAATTAAAAAGGTATGGTGAGCATATTTTATTTAATTGATTTATAAATTATATTGTTTACTTATAATGTGCCCTATAGATTTTATATATAATATACTCTAAGATGCGGTTGAAATTAATGTTATTAAGAATAAATAAAATTATTAATTCAGTTATTACTTAACACACCATTAAATTAATTTTTTCTTGGTACTGTTTAGTGCAGTGTACTGTGCTGCTAGGTGATGCTGCAGTACCCATCAGGAACCATACAAGCGATAAATTTCTATCAAAGAAATGGAAGAAATCACTGTAAAATATAAATTACAAAAACAGAAATCAGTGAAAATGCATAAAACACTCCCCCCCCCCCGCATAAAGAAATGAAAGAAATCACTGTAAAATACAAATTACAAAAACAGAAAGCGGTGAAAATACATCAAACACAAACTCCCCCTGCACGAAGAAGTTGCTTAAAAAGTAAGTAAAATACAAATTTATAAATCACACAAAAAAAAATGTGAATTGCATCATAATAAAAATTGCAAAATGAAATGTGATGTGATAGATTCATATCATCCAAAAAACCCAAGTACAACACACACACACAAAGAAACCTCACAAATACTTACAAAAAATACTTACAAAAGATAGACATCATGGGCAGCACACTTAACTAATAGTAGTAGATTAACAGTAGGCTTTAGCAAACAATTATTTAAAGAAAATTGCAAAATGAAATGTGATGATACAGCTCTCACATTAAAAAATATAGGCATAGGCTTTAGCAAACAATTATTTTAAAAAAGGTAATTCTGCAAAATATAACATCCCAATGCAATTTAAAAGTAGGCAAAAAGAACATTCAAATTTTGAGATTTTGGTAGCAAAATTATTTAGAGAAGCTTGTTCAAACAGATTGCAACAGACTTAACTAATAACAGCAGATTAACAGCAGGCTTTAGCAAACAATTATTTAAAGAAAGTTGCAAAATGAAATGGGATGTAATTGACCTCTTACATTAAAAAATATAATCACTTGGCAAAATGACATGTGATGTAATAGACCTTTTACATGAAAAATATAATTGCTTAGGCCAAAAATTTAATCAAAATGTAACTGAACTAATCTTTTGAAATACCTGCTTAGTTTTATTATGATGTATTAATTATTTTGGAGTGCTAAAAATACAATTTGTTGGCATTATTTTTATTTTTTGACGGTGTTAATATGGATTTTTTTTACACAGATGAATACAATATAAAAAATGCACAAACTTTCAGGCAACATTTCAAAAACCCATCCTGAAATTTAAGTAGCATCTTTCTTACTCAAAATGATCAAAATTTGGGATCTCCCAAAGACAGAACATGAGGCAATGAAGTTCTTCCAAAATAAAATTGTTCTGCCCTCTCAAAAAGTGAGCATCAATTGCCATCAAATGACACTTTATATGAGCCCAAGGACACAATGGAAATACAACATTGGTGCATGTCAAAGTCACATAGCACTTCAAAAAGGAACCTGGTTTGAGGGCTGCAGATTATCATTTGTAACAGCCATCTGAATCATTTATTACTGGTGTAAAAACCAATTGACCATACAATCAGGAATAAATGATGTGAATTTGGGCAGGAGCACTGTCACTGCATGGAACAATATTTGAGACAAGCCTGTAAAGAAAGTTTGTTATCTTGCCCATCTTAAAAAATTGGAGGCCCAGGAAAACTTGTAGAGGTCAACAAAACTCTATTTACTAAATGCAAAAAAACCAACAGGGAAGAACTTCTCTGTAACAGTGGTTATTTGATGGTTTATGTAAAGAAATGAAAGTGTTTTATGGTCACTATTCCAGGTTGAACAGCATCTATTCTCCTACATGCCATTCAACAACATATAGCACCAGAATCCTCCATATATTCTAACTAATGGAAGGCTTACAAAAGTAATGAATTGAATGTTGCAGGTTAAATGGTGTAATAAAAGAAAAAGGAAGACCACTTGACATCACCTGGAGGTATACTTAGCAGAATCATGTGGCAATGACTGCACTATGATGAAGATGTATTCAATGCTATGCTTCAAGCCATTGGCATACCATTATTGTAAGTTTTAAAATTTCTAAATTGCTGTAATGTCCACTTCATATTATTTTTTTAATCTGACATTATTAGTTCAGTGTGTAGCAATCTGTTTTGACAAGCTTTTCTAAATAATTTTGCTCCAAAAACTTCAAAATTTGAATGTTCTTTTTGCCTACTTTTAAATTTCATTGGGATGTTATATTTTGAGGTACTACCTTATTTAAATAATTGTTTGCTAAAGCCTGCACCTATATTTTTTAATGTGAGAGGTCTATTACATCATATTTCATTTTGCAACTTTCTTTAAATAATTGTCTGCTAAAGTCTGTTGTTTATCTGCTGTTATTAGTTAAGTGTGCGGCAATCTGTTTGAATAAGCTTCTCTAAATAATTTTGCTCCCAAACCCTCAAAATTTGAAGGTTCTTTCTGTCTACTTTTAAATTTCATTGGGATGTTATATTTTGAGGTACTACCTTCTTTAAATAATTATTTGCTAAAGCATTTCCTATATTTTTTAATGTGAGAAGCCTATTATGTCACATTTCATTTTGCAACTTTCTTTAAATAATTATTTGCTAAAGCCTGCTGTTATTAGTTAAGTGTTTCATCCACAATGTCTATCTTTGATCCTTGGGTGTTTTGTATATTATGAATCTATTACATCACATTTCATTTTGCAACTTTTAATAAGTTGCAATCCACATTTTTTTTTTTTGTGATTTATAAAATTTGTACTTTACTTACTTTTTAAGCAACTTTTTTATGCAGGGAGAAGTTGTGTTTTATTTATTTTTACTGATTTCTGTTTTTGTCATTTGTTTTTTTACAGTGATTTCTTCATTTCTTCATGCAGGTAGGGAGGGGTTGTGTTTTATGTATTTTCACCAATTTCTGTTTTTGTAATTTGTATTTTACAGCAATTTCTTCCAATTATTCATGTGGTGATGTGGGAGGGGGTGAGTTTTATGTATTTTCACTGATTTCTGTTTTTGTAATTTGTATTTTACAGTGATTTCTTTGATATCAATTTATCACTTGATGGGTACTGCAGCATCACCTAACAGCACAGCACAGCATACCAAACAGTACTGTTTTCTTTAATAATGACTTTTATATAATGTAATTTTTTAAAAATGTGGTAATAGGTAACCCAAATCATATAATATTGTAAAATATATAATAAAGTCTTATTTATATGCATATTGCATTGCCTACCAATGCAATATATCCTTTATATATTCCATATATAAACTTATCAGTCTATCTATTATCAATAATCTCCCTATGCCTTAACATTAGTTATTAGACTTTATCATTTAAATTTTACATAAATAATTATTCTAGCATGTGTGGCACAACTGTTCCCAAAAGCTATAAAGTGTTGTGAAATATTTCATTAGCATTAACTGGGGATGTTCATAGTTTTATATTTAAAATAAGTTTGGTAATATTAATTATGTATGGAGATATCCTAATAAATGAATTGTTTATCATCATATATTTGCATTCCTACTTCGCATACATGTGGCAATGGTCATTTTATCATTAAATTTCATATATTTCTCTTGATTTATGTGTCTATATGGTCAAACTGCATACAGGCAGACCAGATGCTGTGTCTGGATTTATAATCCATAGATTGGCCTGGTCCAGGTTCTGCAGGAGTTAGAGACTCATTGTGACCCCAAATCCTGAATTAAATGCACAATTTTGCACTCTCTCCTTTGATATATGCACAAGGTTAGAAGCAGATGCACCCCTGCAGCTGGAGACATCCACTTAACAGTGATGAACCATCCTACTAGATCACCAAAGCTGATCCACCTCATTACAATGCACCATTGTCCCCATTTACTTAGGTAGTACCACAATTTCTTTATTAATACTTGCTGTCCAGCCTCTGTTCTACATTTGTTAGCAATGCCAAATAATATGAAATCAAACCCATCCACAAGCTTTTCCTTAATCAATCCAAATATAATTGGTTATATGTATTAGACTGAGAAAAGGGTGATAAAGCTTTGTAATTCCAATTTAAGAAAATAGGGCACACATCATTATTGTAAGCCACCATTACTTTCAATAACATTATGTAAAGGCCAGTAGATCATACTTTTGTACTCGTAAACTGCTCTCTAAATCATATTTATTTATGTAAATAAACTTATTGTATTATTAATTTGACTTGTGAGTTGGAACAAGCTATTAATCAATTATCTTTAGTACACATCCATTTACTTATTTAGCACATCGTGCTTAAATAATTTATCATATAATATTAATTTGAGTCTCATAGCAATGGTTGAACCCTGAAACCCTATAAATAAATATAAGATAAACAGATTGGCATAAGACTTAGAAGTGTAGGTGCCTTGTCACATGATGTGTTATGAAGAACTTTGAGAGTGAGAGTATGTTCAAATCCTGAGTTACATTGAGCTACATAGAAAAGGAAGGTGATGTGATGCCAAGGATATTAATTAGGTGGTTGAGACTAGGAAGCTGAGGTAGGAGTTTAAACCAGGTGGCATGGGGTAAACTTATGCCCACTGGTTGAGAGTTTCTGCTTGGTCTTTCAGTCTTGTTGACTGATTATACAAATCTTGACTGTTACAATATGTAAATTCAAAAAATAAAATAAAAATTCATATAACATTACAAAACTAGCCAAAAATTTTTTAAATAAAATTCTTCCATGACTGAAGGATTCATGTACTAACAAATAGACATTTTCAGGTGAAATGCAACTAAATATACATAGCCTCCCATCAATCACTTCAAAAGCCAAATTCTTTTACATCAAAGGATGTTTTCATGAAATTGATGACCTCCAATTCACAAAATTTTATCATCAAAAATTTTTTTTTTTCAGTTCACCTTTTTCAGAAAATATAACTTGTGTATTGTCAAATATTTTATGACCTGAATTCAGTTCATGAATATACAATGCTGAGTTATGATATCTATTTTTAACTCTACTCTGACCTATATAAATCTTATGATAATTGCAAGGAATCTTACAAACTACTCCAGAAATAGATTTGCAATCAATTGACTGTGTTTGAACTATTTAGAAATGAATTCAAATTCAGACCTTTCTTCCAGGTCACTTTTATGAATAGTTTTTTATTTGATGATATAAAAGTGACTTGGAAAAAAGGCCAGAATTTAAATTCAATACTAAATAGTTCCAAACAATCAATTGATTGCAAATCTATTCCTGAGATAGTTTATAAGATTCTTTGCAGTTGATATAAAATTTGTGTAGATCAGAGAAAATTAAGAGTTAATGAAAAAGTTAAAGTTCATACAGGTCATAAAATATTAGTTTTCAATGCAGAGATTATCTTTTTTATATATATATTTTTTTATATATATATATATATATATATATATATATATATATATATATATATATATATATATATATATATATATATATATAAAGAGAAGTGACTTGAAAAAAAAAATAAAACAGACTTTTATAATAAATTTTTTTGAATCTGATGTCATCAATATCATAAAGACATCTTTTGATGTTAAAGGAAATTGGTTTTTAAAGTAAATGATGGGAAAGCTACTTTGTTTTGTATATATATGTTTAGTTGAATTTCATTTAAAAAGATCTATTTGTTAATAGATAAAACCATGGTTGTGGGAGAATTTTAGTAAAAATTTGTTTTTTGGCTAGTATTGTAATGTTTTATGAATTTCTATTTTATTTATAATTACTAGTATAGGGTTAGGTAGTATTTAATATTCAAAAAAATATTAAGATATATATTATACATACTAACAAAGGCCATTTGGGAAATTTTGTTAGGAACTAAAAAATTCTGGCTATGTAATGCTCATCCACAATTGTAGAAAATTAACTTTTTTATATAAACAATTTCTATTTGTCCATATTTTAGTGTCAATTAAACTTGAAAATTGATAATTTGAATTTTTATACTGGTTATATTTCTGAAGCATAAAATTCTTATAATAATAATAATAATAATTCTTTTCTTGAATTAACTAAATTCTAATTAATTGTATCATTAGTCCTTTGATTAATAAAAAAGATTGTCTATGTTTGGGTAAGAATTAAAATGAATATGTAATTTCATGAAAAATATAAGGATTTAAAAGCAAAAAGACTTATAAATGATTGTGGGATTAAAATTGGACAGCATATACCCATATTTGGCTATTGTGATCATTTTATATCTTTTTTTCATGTTGAAAGCTAAGTATAAAGCTTGATAAATGATATAATTTCTATAAAATCAATTTCTATAAATGCAGTGGATGGCTCTATTATATGATATGGCGATATTTTGGATAGATAAAGAAAATATTTTGATCATCTTTTTCAATAGTAAATAGATAAAAAATCAAATATTAAATTTACATGACAAATAAAAGCAGCTAGCTGCTCTAATGACACATACTGTTATTTAAATCCCCCACCCTCAGACTGATTTCTGAACTTTGCTTTATCAATAAGATTTTGGGATTCAAATGCAATAAATGAATAGTAATCATTCATTATATAAACTTACAATCGATGACATTAAAATAGAGAACTGCTTTTGTTTGGTACAATTAAGTGATATGCTGTTACTATTTAATAATATAGCATTATACAGCTCACTTAGATTTGGATCAATATATGCAGCTTGATGAGATCAAAACAAATTTTTGAAATCTTAAATGTGACAAACCTTGTGATTATGATGGTTTACCTGGAAAAGTTCTGCAATACAGGCATTATATACTTGTTTTAAGACTATTAAATTTATATTTATATATTTGTAATACTTTTATTGTTGCAATTTAAAGTCTATAGTCATTATTCCAGAATAATAGTGTTATCTACTATGGTTTTTTTTTTAAAAAAATAAAGTTGAAGAAAATGATGATAGAGGGAGTTGTTAAGCAAGTATTAAAAAATTTTGGAAAATTTGTCAGTTGATTTTTAGAAATAGGATTTTAAAGAGGTTAGTAATTTGTAATATAACAAAAGATAATTTGTAATGTAAAAAAGGTAATTTGTAACTGTCATATCTCACCTTGTCTTCACAAGTGGACTAGTCCAGATTCCTTCATTATCTAATCAGATTAAGCATTCAATGCCACTGACCAATGAGCAAACAGATAAATAAAGATCAGTAAATGGTTAGGGAAGGCTAATAGGCAGTGATACTCTCTGAATCCAATTTCTTCCAGTGAGATTGGGGATCTGGAAATAAATAATCAAATAAAAATAAAGTTAGAAGTAATTGAAAATATAAGTAAAATGATAATAAAATAATGTGTATTAAATAGTAGAATTTAAAAGTTAAAGTTAAAAAATTAAAATTATAAGATAATTAAAAATAAAATAATACAAATAATTGTAAATAAAATTAGCTAAGAGTAGAATAATAAAAAGGAAAATGATTCTTTATAATAATCAGGTTAAAATGTATGTTTGATTATATATATAAATATGTGTATAAATGTCTTAATTGCATGATTAGATATTTGGATATTGTAGTTCTGATGATGGCTGCAGGACAGTCAAAACTGTAAGAATAAAGTTATAATATAAAAAATATTATTGTTGAAGTGTATAAGAAAGTTGATAATGATATGATATGTAAAACTAAGTTTATGAATTTTATTAAAAAGAGAATTTCCAAGTGTTACCAGGCAAATGCAGTAAAAGCATTGTGAAAAAAGATCTGATTGCAATACTATTTCAATCAATTTGTTCAATTAATTTGATTCAATTAATCAAAAAGGTTACATTGGGTAGTTTAATGCAATAGTAGAGTCAGGGATTTGGAACCTAAAGTTAATGAATCAATACTCAACATACCATTTCTGAAGCTTTAAAAACCCATAATTGACTATTTGAATATTATTAATAGCTTAATCTGAACATTAAATATTGTGGAAATATTACAAATAAGCTACTTGTTCTCTGAATTTTAGTTATATCACACAGCTGGTGGAAAATATAAAACACTTGAAATGAAATATAGTATTAAACAAGGCCATGTAATGTTAAGGAAAGATAATGCACCAATATTTATTAGAAGATACATAGATGATTATTTGTTAATATTCAGTCGCTCACAAAGGCATATAGATTTATTTATTAAAGAAGTTAATAAAATA
>JAQFVV010012487.1:735304-874712 GCA_028023455.1 Epiperipatus broadwayi | reverse complement strand
AGAAGTTAATAAAATAGATAAAGGGATTAAATTTACTGTAGAAAAAGAAGAGTATGATAGAATGGTATATTTGGATATAGAGTTAAAGAAAAGTTATATAGAAGAAAAATGTAGGAGAGAAACATCAATTTATAAGAAAAATAATAATAATAATATTGCTAATTGATATTCAAATGTAGATATAAAATATAAAATGAGTGCAATATATTCTAGGATTTATAGGGTGATAAATTATTGTTCGGATGAAGGGGAATATATTAAACAAAAAAACCTAATTATAAAGGAGTTAGTATGTTATGAATATCCAAAAAACTTTATAAATAATAGTATTAGAAGGATAGAAAAGAAGGTGAAAGATAAGTATAAAGAAAGAAAGATAAAGGAAACATTAAAAAAGAAACAGCTTATATAGGTTTAAAAACAGGAAATAATTACATAGCTAAAAATTTAAATAAAGTTATAAATAAAATTAATAAAAAATTTAATGATGTATTAAAAATAAAAGTAGTTAATAAAAAAAGAAAAGTATAATAGGAATATTAGAAAATAAATATGAGTGTTTAAATGAAACAGAGTATAATAAAATTAATGGAGTTTATGAAATTTATTGTAAAGATTATAAAATTAGAAATAAATAGGTTATGAATTATGTGGGAGAGACTAAGAATTCCATTTATAGGAGATTGATACAATATAAATATGATAGGAATTCACCAATATATATTCACAAATTGGAGACAGGGCATGATTTTGATAAAGAATGTGTTAAAATGTTGTATTTTACAGAGAGTAGAAGAGAAAGGAAGATAAAAGAGGCTATTTATATAAATACTTTTAGGCTTAAAATGAATAGAGATTTGGGATTGAGAAAAATTTTAATGTAAAATTAAAAAAATTAATTAAAATTTTAAATATGGATTAAAATTAAAAATTGAATAATAAAAAAAGCAGTAGGGGGAGCCAAAGTATAGAAGGTATAAATTTGAATGTAGATTTAAATAGAAAAAATGGTTAGGCTGTGAGGAAGGAAAGTGGAGAGAAAAGATTAAAAAGAATTTAAGGTAAAATTAGAGTTAAAATTGATTAGTAATTTAATATTAATATAAAGAAAATAAGTAAGATAGGTTTTTAAGAGGAATTTGGTATAAAAATAAGATAATATAATATTATATATGTAGTAGTTAATTGAAAATTAGGGAATGTGAATATAAGAGATATAGGATGTTATTAAAAAAGAAAGATTAATTAGAATAAATAATTAAGAATGAGAGTATAAAATTAATTAATATAAAGAATATAAGGTAATAAATTGAAGTAATGTAAAATAAAGGTATAAAAGAATAAATAAAAACAAATTACTATCATATAAAGAATAAAATAAGAGTTTTAAGGTTTATAAAGTAAAATAAATTTTTTTAAAAAATTTAAAAAATTATTAGATGTAAAAGAATTAAGATTAAATTAAGGAATAGGATTATAAAAAAATAAAAAGATAAGATTAGAATTAAATTTTGGAGGTTTTACTTATTTATTTATAAGTATTCATGTACTGTATTGGGAAATATGTAGGTATATGTTTTTAGTTTTTGTGAGTATATATATATGTATAATTTGTGTATATGTATGTAATATATATATTTTTGTGTATATATATGGTTTGTATGTATATATTTTGTAGTTCTGAGGAAAATTGCAGGGGCAATCAAAACTGTTAACTGTCAAGAAATGATTGCATGAGCATTGGGTTAATAATGAAGGAATTAAAATATATAAAAAGAGATTTGCAATATAATGGATGATTGCACTGTTCTTTTGGATATTTTCCAAAATGTTCTTAATGTTTTGAATATATAACTAAACATTTTTGGGTTTAATAAATAATTTGCAAAAACTTGTATTTTTTATAAGCTAATGATAGGGGTGTGTGTGAAATGGCCAAAGAAAATAAAGAAGAAATGATTAACAGCAAACATTGACTTCAACATGAAATAATCAAAAGATTAGATGAAATAGCCAAAAATATAAAGAATAACAAAGGCAAGTTGAGAGATGAAATTGACAATTATGACCAGAGAACTATCCAAAAGACTGGATAATCATTTGGTAAACCGAAATAACAAGGTTTATGAAGGTGAGGAAGGAAGACAAAATGAAATTAATGAGAAATTTGAAATAGTAGAAACCAAAACACTGTAAACATAATATGTAATAAAAACAAATAGACATTAGTGAAAGTGCAAAAAAAATGATTAAGTTTACACAATAGTTGGGGCCAGATGAAGAAAATGCAAAAAAAAGAACAAGAGGAACTAACAGTTAAAATATGGATGTTGAGAGCTGAACAAAAAGTGATGAAAGGTGAAGTCCAAATAATATGGAAATTTAAAAAGATACTAATGACATGCAACCTGAATATGAAGACATAAGGATAAAATCTGGAGTCAAATGAATATAATTATGCACACAGTATTGTGAACCAGTTTAGTAACAGTAAGAATATTTTCTGATCACACTTGATGAAGCTTCTATAAAGTGCTTTAACAGTTTGGACAAATATTTCAATATCAGTTCCATGATAAAGAATATTTAACTTGCTATAATGTGTAGTCACCTACAGAGAGTATTCCAAGCTTGATGGGATTTCCTATTTAAAAAGCCTTGTATTGGAGTGAAGATTATCAATAGGGCATTAAATACTAGATATCTCAGTAGATGTTCATCTGGTGAGCTATATATTTATTTTTCAGTAGGCAAGCAGCTAAACTTAGGGATTATTTTCCAAAACTCAAATAAATTGAATAGTTAGGCATATCTTCCAAAGTTATGTGGAGCAAATATTTATTGGTACCGATTGTGAGACAACTGAGCATGTGGCTCATCTATTCAATGACTTTGACAGCAGTAAGTTTGTTAATGAGGATAAGGAAACATTATTCAAGCATCATAATAAATTCCTGTATAGGAAAAATGATCCTCATGTGAATGTAATAGAGTTTGGAAAAAAGAAAGGATCACCTTCATCATGATTTAAAAAGAAAAAAAGGTTAACATGCAGTCCAGAAAGATCTTTTATCTGCCAAATGAAAGTGCTTTTAATATGGTGGCTGATAAATATCATGGAGATAATTTATTATTTATCATCATCTTGTTAAATCCCTAAAAATGAAAGCAGAGCTCCAGAAAATGGAGTGGATGTTAGGTACAGGCAATGGTGCAACAAACAAACCAGTCAAAATCTTCACTACCTGAGCTATCAAGTAGTTACAAAATACAGTGTGAATTTATTTGATAAGAGTGACTTACTAGTTTTATGACCTTGAATCTATCCCATGATAATTCTTATAAGTATTGAAAAAATGTTGGAGAAAGTGGAGTAGTATGAAATAAGTGTGATGATATTAGTTGCTTGAATGTTGTGTGTATTGATGTAAGATTATAGCTTAATTTTTTTTATTAGAGATTAGTGAATTGCACTGTATTAGTGATAGATGTTACTCTCATTCTCCAAAATAACTAATTGAAGAATAATTGTTTTAAAAAACCCTTCTATGTCATGTGCAGTACCAGTGGAAGAGTTGAGCTATTTTAGAATAAAAAATTTTTTTGTTTATGAAGTTAAAAGGGCACATTACAAGAAGGAAAAAAACAACAACTCAAATGTCTAATGAGTTTTATATATATATATATTGTAACAGTTTTCGTTATATTTAATTATTTAATTTCTACTGTTACATCAAGCAAGAAGTAAATACAATCATAATTAGCTTTTAAGTTTATATTCCTGACCGAACACTGAAAAAATACGCACATATTATTCCAACGTTATATTTCCTGGTCAGATGCCCCTTGGCTGCTGGACAAAAGTATTCACAAGGAATCCTTTATTAGGCATCCAGTGCTTGAAATATTTATAAATTTTTTTCGGATATTTTTTAGCAGTAATAATGTTTAATTAAGAAAAAAAAATTATCAAGTTAAATGACATAATAAATTAAAATATCTAAAATAAAAACAAGTTTATAAGCATTGAAATAATACAATTATACTATAGAATAGCTAATTAGCAAAAGTTCACCATAAATTAATTGTTACTTTATCTAACAAAATGACTTCTCTAGTAATAGTTCTTCCTTTTTTTTTGTTTTTAAATACTGTGCAATTTTAAACTAGTCTATTTCTTTTTTGATATGAAATAAATCAATACATGCATGTTTGATAGAAAAATGTTTACCTAGGTTATTAGACATCCAGCACTCTATAGACCATCCTGTGGGAGCACCCATTTCTTTTGCAGAGATGGTTGACTCTTCACTAGACACTCCAGCTGTCTGGATTATTCTTGGTGTGGTCTGTTGCAGTTGGTTTAGTCTCCTTTCTTGCTTTTCTATTTAGCAGCATTCATTCCTTTCTTCAGGCATAGCACGGTTAATCTTCAGGCATAGCACAGTTAAGAATGGCAATCTATTTTAGCAGGCAAGGCAACAGATGCTCTTTCATGGGTGTTCAAATTCAGATGGGTAAAGGCCAAGCAAACATGCATTTAGGATCACTAGCCATGCATATTAACAAACATACACCCACTAATACTGCTCAGAAAAGCTTGTCTCTACGTTTTAGTTTTTTTAGACAAATATGATAATAGAAAAATCCAAAAATCAACTGATTAATAATCTCGATCTGCCTTATTTATAGATTTTCTGGCTATTGTTTACGGAATGCCACTAATTAAAAAAAATATATCGTTTCACACATTTATTTTTTATCTTATACAGATCTATGATGAAAAATTTGTAATAAGTTTCACATCTTAATAAAATTTACATTTAAATTTAATTAAATTAATGAAAATATCACAATTCAAGTTAGAAATATAACAATTCTATCTTGAATGTTCCAATAATTTTACATAAATTTCTAATAAACGGGTGAATGTAGGTAAGAGTAGGTGAGCAACTTGGACTGTTTAACAGCATAAATGATGTAAATGTAAATCATTCTTTAAAGTTCATTTTGTATGTGTTAAATGATTCGATATTTGCTATAAATGTTTTAATATCATAACTTTCTAATACCTTTTATTTGCCTATGCATTTCTAATATTTCTTATTTACCCTTTTTTTTTCAACTAAGTGATTTTGACTGCTTGAGACAAAGCCCCCATATTGAATTTTTTAAAATACTGGCCTGAGATACAATTTTCACAATAACTTCAGTTTTAGTTATGTTAGAGCAAAAACAATTACATTGCTAGAAACTAGAGAAACTAAGGAAAACAATAAGCATAAAATAAATAGTGATAACTATACAAAAAATAAGGAAAAAATAAATTTTCATATATGAATATTTTATTATTTGTTCATAATTTGGAAATTAACATTAACTAAAATTCAAATTACATCTTCAGTGATAATTTCTTTGTATTTCTCACAAAATTATTTTTCTAAACATGTATAACATGTCTTACCTGAGATACTCCATAGCTTCACAATGCCCAAAAAAAGTTGGTTATGAATGCTTCATTTCTATCTTGTACCCCAACAGTTTCAAATGTCAAAGGTATCTATAAAGAAAAAGATTCATCCTAATAAAAGATACAAAAGAAATCATCATAGCAATTGGCTTCTTGTCTATCTAAAACTAGAAATTGTAGGCTACTGTCTATATCACTGATAAAATGAGTTTTATCTCTTCATTTTATATTTTTTTGTGTACATCAGTGATGTTTATATTTTTTATGGACACCAGTGATGTTTATATTATTTATGCACACAAGTGATGTTTATATTCTTTATGCACAGAAGTGATGCTATCTTGTTATATTTATTGTATCACATAGATATAATTTATTTGCATATGGTCCATTTATTAGCTATAGACTTGAAAATAATGTTATAAACATATAGCAAAACCAGAGTGACTCCAAAGCATGAACAAGAATAAACAAAAATATAAACAAGATATATGCCTGTGTATGCAATCTTTTTATAAATTTGATTATTAGTTTTATAACTCATTACTTATAAATGCAAACATATTATATAAACATAATAATAAATAATAAATTATTAAACTTTTTGAAAATCATTATTTTATAAAATAAGTTGATTAGAACTTTAGAAAATTATGATAGAACTTTACAAAATTATAGTAGATATGAATTCTATATGAGCATAAATAAATATATAACTACAAACTAACACACACTAATTACAAACTAAAATTAATAAAAAAGATAATTTTTTAAAAAAATTAAAAAAAAAATTTAAATATTATTAAAAAAATTAAAATTTTATACTTACAAGTTATTACGTTGAAGCTCTAGTGTAGGCATTGTTTATGAATAACACCAGAGAAATTTTTATATGCAGGCCATAAACTCCTTTTTGTCTTTTATCACTTCAAGATAATTACAAAAATTATCCAAAAAAAAAAATACTGTGGTCGATTAAAACTCCTGCCAAAAATCCTAATTTCAACCCATTTTTTTTGAGGTAGAGATCGTTGAAAAGCTACGTCATTGAGCTATTAAATGCCCATATTTTGTTTGACATCATGCTTATACTTTTTATGTCAGTAAAGAAAGAAAATAACATGTCATCTGACAAGTGCTTAAAGAGCACCCACAGCGCTCACAGCGCATAAGCAGTTAAAGAGAAAAAGAGATGTATTTTGTTATAAACCCCTTACCCTTCTTTTTTGTCTTTCAATTTTTATTCATTATTACCTTTCCTTTATAATTTTCTTTTTTTAAAAATAAAAGTCTTTACAGCCTTTTAACTAATTTTCAGCTAATTATTAACCCTTTCACGAGTTATATATATATATTTTCCTTTATTTTTTGAAAAAAATATCGATGACCTAATTCTTTTAATTTCTTTGTTTATTTCACTTTTACCCTTTAACTAATCTTTATTATTATTATTATTATTATTATTATTATTATTATTATTATTATTATTATTATTATTAAATTTACTTTATAGCTATGGATTTAGTCAAACGCTTTTTTCACCTACGCGTATTACTCCTATATCTCAATCTCTTTTAGATCATATTTTTGTTAGATTAAGCCGCAGTTTATTTTCTGATTCGTCTCTTTCTAAATTATTTCTTACAGATCATTTTGCTACTGAATTAAAAATATTGAATTGTATGGATAATATTAATGTTTGTGCATATGTTGAGAAATTATCTTTTTCTAAATTGAATTATTTATTATCTGTTCAGAATTGGGATGAGATTTTTATGATAGATAATGTAAATGATGCATTTTTGGGGTTCCAAGCTATTTGTTTAGATTTAATTGCTAAAGCAAAGTTTCATTTAAAATTGACAAGTAAGAATAGAAGAAGATCTCTTTGGGTGACAGATGCGCTGGTATGTAAAATTAATCAGAGAAATGTGTTAAAATCTTTGGATGGCTCATCAGATGTTTTAAAAAAACTTAATGTTGAAATTAAGTCTGATATTAGAAAGTTGAAGTTTAGATATTATCAAGAATTTCTTAATGATAAAAATGTTTCTTTGAAATGGAGAACAATAAATTCTTTGATTAAAAAATCTTCTCCTGATCGTATTAAATGTATTAAATATAATGAAAGTTTAATTGAGTTACAGAATAATGAAAAATATTTAGCTGATCGGTTTAATGAGTATTTTGTAAATTTATCGATGCGTGATGTGCCTGAGCAGATTTTGTCTTCTTATTCAAGTTTGAATTCTTTTTTATATTCTGATGTTTCTGAATCTCAGTTGTCTGTAGCAATTGATAGTTTAAAAAATGTCACTTCTTTTGGACTAGATGGTATAACACCTAAGATGCTTAAAGAAAATAAGGTTGCATTTTTGCCTGTTTTAGTTCATTTATTTAATTTATCTTTGCAGTCTGGATCATTTCCAGAATGTCTGAAAGTTAATGTTATTACTCCTGTTTATAAAAAGGGTGATTCTACTCTTATGGTCAATTATAGGCCAATTGCTATTATTTCTGTTTTTTCTAAATTATTGGAAATGATTGTTAGGGATCAAATGTTGTCATTTCTGTTTAAAAATAAAATTTTATCTGACTATCAATATGGTTTTCTTCCTGGCAGAAGTACATTAGATGCTTTAAAACATCATGTTCAGTATTTAACATCTTCATTGGATCAGGAACTTAAAACATTGGCTATTTATCTTGATTTATCTAAAGCATTTGATTCTGTTAATCATAATATTTTGATTAAGCGTTGCTACTTGTATGGTTTTCGTGGATCTATTGGTAGTTGGTTGGAGAGTTATTTAAATGATAGGAAACAGTTTACTAATATTTATGGTACTATCAGTGATGTTGTCTTGATTAATTCTGGAGTTCCGCAAGGTTCAGTACTTGGTCCTCTATTGTTTTTAATTTATATTAATGATTTATTTTCATTGAAGTTACATTCTAAGATTTTTGGTTTTGCTGATGATATTGCTTTATCTTGCAATGCTGTTTCTTATAATCTTCTTGAAAAATTAGTGAATGAGGATTTGGACTCAATTGGTAAATGGTTGGCATATAATTCATTGTTGGTCAATTTAGATAAAACAAAAGCTATTCTTTTTTCTTACAAGCGTACTTTTTTTCTCTTAAGATTAAAATTTGCTGTAAGTATATTTTGCATTATAATAGTATATGTACTTGTGAGAATATTCCTTTGGTAGATAATTATTGTTATTTGGGAATATATATTGACTCCAGATTGTCCTGGACAAATCACATTACCTATCTTTGTCAACGGTTACGTAATTTAAACTATATGTTTTATTATTTAGTTAAATTTCTTCCTAGGTCTGCTCTCATTTTTATTTACATTGCCTGTTATCAGAGTATTTTATCTTACAATATCATTATTTGGGGTAATGCTTCTCCACATATTTTATCTTCTTTGTGTGTTTTGCAAAATTATACTTTGCGCATTATTTTTGGTAGATCTCGTTCCTCTTCTGTTCGAGATATTTATATTGCATTTGGTTTATTTGATGTAAATCACTTATATCAATATAGAGTTATTTTTGATATTTTTTGTGCTAAACCTTTTCTGAATTCTAGAGTTTATGTTCTAAATACTCGTCTTTCTAATAAATTTCAATTACCTTTACCAAAATTTTTTAAGGAATCTAGTAGAAGACAATATGTTTATTCTGGGTCAAAGTTGTTTAATAAATTTGTATATGAATGTTCAATTGATCTGAATAATATTTCTTATATATCATTCAAAAAATATTTGTGTCAATGGTTGTGTAGTATGTATTAATTTTGGCATTTATTTTATTTATTTAATTAATTTTATTTATTTCCTAAACTGTTCTTTTGAGTTTTTGATTGTATTTTTATTTAATTTATTTTTACATGTAAATTCCACACACAAGATTTTTCTTGTTTGGAGTTTTTAAATATTTGTGATGTACTTTGTTTTATTTCATAGAATAAATTGAATTGAATTGAATTATTATTATTATTATTATTATTATTATTATTATTATTATTATTATTATTATTATTATTATTATTATTATTATTATTATTATTATTATTATTATTATTATTATTATTATTATTATTATTATTATTATTATTATTATTATTATTATTATTATTATTATTATTATTATTATTATTATTATTATTATTATTATTATTATTATTATTATTATTATTATTATTATTATTATTATTATTATTATTATTATTATTATTATTATTATTATTATTATTATTATTATTATTATTATTATTATGATTATGATTATGATTCTGTTAATCATAATATTTTGATTAAGCGTTGCTACTTGTATGGTTTTCGTGGATCTATTGGTAGTTGGTTGGAGAGTTATTTAAATGATAGGAAACAGTTTACTAATATTTATGGTACTATCAGTGATGTTGTCTTGATTAATTCTGGAGTTCCGAAGGTTCAGTACTTGGTCCTCTATTGTTTTTAATTTATATTAATGATTTATTTTCATTGAAGTTACATTCTAAGATTTTTGGTTTTGCTGATGATATTGCTTTATCTTGCAATGCTGTTTCTTATAATCTTCTTGAAAAATTAGTGAATGAGGATTTGGACTCAATTGGTAAATGGTTGGCATATAATTCATTGTTGGTCGATTTAGATAAAACAAAAGCTATTCTTTTTTCTTACAAGCGTACTTTTTTTTCTCTTAAGATTAAAATTTGCTGTAAGTATATTTTGCATTATAATAGTATATGTACTTGTGAGAATATTCCTTTGGTAGATAATTATTGTTATTTGGGAATATATATTGACTCCAGATTGTCCTGGACAAATCACATTACCTATCTTTGTCAACGGTTACTAATTTAAACTATATGTTTTATTATTTAGTTAAATTTCTTCCTAGGTCTGCTCTCATTTTTATTTACATTGCCTGTTATCAGAGTATTTTATCTTACAATATCATTATTTGGGGTAATGCTTCTCCACATATTTTATCTTCTTTGCGTGTTTTGCAAAATTATACTTTGCGCATTATTTTTGGTAGATCTCGTTCCTCTTCTGTTCGAGATATTTATATTGCATTTGGTTTATTTGATGTAAATCACTTATATCAATATAGAGTTATTTTTGATATTTTTTGTGCTAAACCTTTTCTGAATTCTAGAGTTTATGTTCTAAATACTCGTCTTTCTAATAAATTTCAATTACCTTTACCAAAATTTTTTAAGGAATCTAGTAGAAGACAATATGTTTATTCTGGGTCAAAGTTGTTTAATAAATTTGTATATGAATGTTCAATTGATCTGAATAATATTTCTTATATATCATTCAAAAAATATTTGTGTCAATGGTTGTGTAGTATGTATTAATTTTGGCATTTATTTTATTTATTTAATTAATTTTATTTATTTCCTAAACTGTTCTTTTGAGTTTTTGATTGTATTTTTATTTAATTTATTTTTACATGTAAATTCCACACACAAGATTTTTCTTGTTTGGAGTTTTTAAATATTTGTGATGTACTTTGTTTTATTTCATAGAATAAATTGAATTGAATTAATTATTATTATTATTATTATTATTATTATTATTATTATTATTATTATTATTATTATTATTATTATTATTATTATTATTATTATTATTATTATTATTATTATTATTATTATTATTATTATTATTATTATTATTATTATTATTATTATTATTATTATTATTATTATTATTATTATTATTATTATTATTATTATTATTATTATTATTATTATTATTATTATTATTATTATTATTATTATTATTATTATTATTATTATTATTATTATTATTATTATTATTATTATTATTATTATTATTATTATTATTATTATTATTATTATTATTATTATTATTATTATTATTATTATTATTATTATTATTATTATGTTTCAAAGCAAAACTTTATTGAGTCTAAAAAGTTACAGAGTCATATATTGATTTTTTACAAATGAAAAACAAATTACAACTTTCAGTATATAAGTCTTTATCTTTTCTGCATACTTTTTTTTCTTCTTGTTTTTAAATTTGGTCTTCTATTTAGTTCAGTTTATGCTTGCATTTTTTTTTTAAAGTTGGAAAAAATGCTGATGTTGAAAATGTCATCATCTATCTTATTGGTCTTTATATTTCATAGACTGGATCTCTGTTTCAAGTGTGACCATGTGGCTGCAAATATATCTGGTTGAGCTAGGATGCTGTCTCTTTTTCTTAACAGTTCTAGTTTTATTGAATATGTTGCTGGGTGGCGTCGAGGGTTATTGGCAAGTGCAAAAGTGCATCTGGTGCACCAGTAGGCATAAAGGCTGTATGTTGCTGCACGAATAGCAGGGTTATTGCCTTTTTTAAATGTATTTATTATTTCATCTATTGAAATGATAGCCTTTCTGTATGTGGTAAACATTGTGCGACGTATTGTTTCTAGGGCACTGCAGGAATGAAGAAAATGATCTTGTGTCTCTTCTTCTCTATGACATAGTCCGCACATGGGGTCTATATTGGTATAGAATCTACGAAATCTAAGGAAATGGGTTGTGGGTAGAGCATTGAGATTAAGCTTAAGTAGAAAATCGAATAATTTTGGTTCTAATGACCATTTTCTGAATTGTTGCAGTAGTTGCCTGTTGTCTATTCCAAGAACTGATGGATGTAGATTGGGTGTCTGGTTGGGATGTAGTATATTGTAAATGTCCCAGTATGTATACTTGTTGTCATTATTGAGTGATATTTTGTTGTATATTGGCTTGAGTTCTTCAATCAGTGTGGATAGATATCCATATGAAGGGGGTGGTCTGTCTGTGGGTATTATACTGATTACACACTCCAGGTCTGGAAATCTTTTTATGGTTGCTGTTATTAGATTTACTGATTTCTGTGTGTAAAAAACATTGATTGTATGGAGTCCAAGTCCATTGCTATGTGGTGGTCTGCTCAGATTTTTTAAAGAGATTGCCACTGTCTTTCTCTTCCATATTAGTTTGTTACAGATTGACGAGATTTTAGATATGAATGTTTTTGAAAATTTGATTATAGGTGTATAGTATGTAATTTTTGTAGTTATAAGTTGATTAAATAGTGCTACCTTTGCATATATTGACAGGTATGACTTTTCAAGTGAGGCTGTGATTTTTTCAGCATCTATTTTTAATTTATTTTGAATTTTTTGCCTCATTCCATTGGTTCCAAGGTAGAATGGGAAACCAAGGAAAGCAGATGGTTTACCATTAAACATCTCTGTACAGTGCTTGCCTGTGTATATTGACCATGCAGCAGTTTTATTTGTGTTAATTTTTAAATTAAAATTTGAGGTATAATTCTTGATTATCTCTTGTAATATGGGGAGGTTCTTTTTAGAGGGGAGGAAAACGGTTACATCGTACATATAGGCTATGCATGATATATTTAAAGCAGTGTTTGGAATTTGAATGCCTTTTATTTTTTTTGTATCTCTATTAATAGAGGATTTATATATATTGTAAAGAGCAAGGCACTTAGGGGGATCCTTGTGGGATGGATTGACTTGGTCTGAAGGCTGATGATTTTTTCCCATTCAATGTGATGTGAATTTCATGGCTGAGTAGCAGATTTGCTATTATATATAGTAGGGATGGAGGTGTTGTTGTTTTTTTCAGCACGTCTAATAATTTGGCTATAGGCACTGAGTCAAAAGCTGCCTCAATGTCTAGTTGAACTATAATTGGTGCATATTTCTTTCTTTTTTTTTACTACTTCAATAATTGTTTTGTACATTAAGGCACCCTGGCCAATGGATGATCCTTTTTTGGCATATTGTGCTGATGATAACACAGGGAGTATGTGTTGTTCTATTTTTTCCTTTATCACTCTTTCAAGAATTTTTATTCCTAAAGGTCCCATTGAAATTGGTCGTAGATTAGATAAAGATGATATTGCTGTTGGTTTTTTGTTAAATGGAACCATTGCAATTGGGTATAGACTTTGTATGTTGTAAATTTTTTGGGATATGTAATTGGCTAGATCGCACAGGTATTTTGCTGTGAAGTGACTAAGATGTTTGAACACAAATTTGGGAATTCCTTGTGGTCCTGGGTGACATGTGTTTGTTATTGTTGCAAGTTGAAATACAATGTCAGTTGTTGTTATTGGTGTGTCTGTTTCAGGGTCTCCAAATATGTCTTCATTTGGTATGTACACACTCTGTTTTTGCAGTTTTTTTTAAAGTGTTGATATATTGGGTTTATCATGTTATGTCCAGCTGTTATAGAACCATCTATTTCAAGTGCCATAGGCACTCTGATTGTGGATGGGTATCCCAATGCCCACCGTATGTATGCTCTGGTCCAAGTATGTTGTTGTGTAAGGCATATTTTTTTCTTTTTTATTGCTACATATTGCTTTAGTGTATTGCATGTATTGTTGTACATTTCTGTAAGTTTTTTAATTTGTGTTTGATTATCTGTAGTTGGTCTGGAAATGGTTATTCTTTTATGTAGTTCATCTGCCAATGCTAATAATCTGGTGGGGGGTGTTGAGTTGCAGGTAATATGATTGATGTTGAAAGAAAGTATATTGGTGAATGCTATATACTTTTGTACTGGATCGAGTGACATGTTTTGAAGTTTTTGGAGCATTATATATGTTTCTGAATATAGGAATTCAGTTGTTTGTGCTGGAAGAAGTATTCGCATAGTCTTTTGGAGGGCTATTGTTGTATTCTGTATTTTTGTTAGGTCGAGGGTGATGAACTGAGCAGCATGATCTGAGATTATAGATGGACAGAGTTCAAGATTAAAATAATGATGTAACATTGGTGAGTAGAAACACAAATCAATAAGTGACTTATATCTATTGTTATTAAAAGATATTGAGTTTGATGGGACAAAACCCTCAGCACTCATAAGTGGGATTGTTATTTGATGGATCCATTTGGTGACAAAAGTTTGGTAGGTCATGTTGAAATCTCCCAGGAATATTATGGGATTTGGTGTTGCTGTAAGCATTGAATTTATTGTTGCTATTATTCTGGAGATGATGATGGGGCCTGGTGATATATATACAAATACTAGGTTAAGTGTGATATTTTTATGATGGAGTGTTAATATGATAAGATTAGAGTCAATATATATAATTTTAAAAGAATCAAAAGGGCAGTTGTGGGAAATAATTATGCCTGTGCCACCTGATGGTGATGATGATTGCCTTGAGCAGGCACAAAAACCTTGGATTATTATTATTATTATTATTATTATTATTATTACTACTACTACTACTACTACTACTACTACTACTACTACTACTACTACTACTACTATTATTATTATTATTATTACTACTACTATTATTATTATTACTATTACTACTACTACTACTACTATTACTATTACTATTACTACTATTATTACTATTATTATTACAATTATTATTATTACTATTATTATTATTATTTAATAAATATAGCTTTACTTCTCACTATATGCAAAATATATAATTGTTAATTAGAGAAGATATTAATTAGTATTAAAGTTTATCGGCTTAACGTTTTCGAGGATCCATGCCTCATATTCATAGCCTTCATAAAATGTATAATAAAATATGCAAATACAAATATTCAAATAAGCTAGTATTACATAGCCCATTTCTTCGAGATCTCGAAGCAAGTGTCCTTTCTATTAATGGCATGGATGTTTTCATTGATGTAAAATGTCTCCTTTATTTTTTTTTTGTGATCATTTGATTCTGAGCACAATATTATGGGATTGGCGGGTGTGAAGTTGTGTCCAGATTGTTTAGCATGCTCCAAGAATACAGAGGACATATTACTGTTTTTCTGAGCTCTGTTAAATGTGTAAATATGTTGACCCAGTCTAGTATTGATCGATCGTTCACCCCACCTGTGGTGTACTCTATTGCCTGCCCTCAGGCTGGATGCCATGCTATATATTATGGTGAAATGAAAGCTACAATGGGCTACATAATACTAGCTTATTTAAATATTTGTATTTGCATATTTTATTATACATTTTATGAAGGCTATGAATATGAGGCATGGATCCTCGAAAACGTTAAGCCGATAAACTTTTATACTAATTAATATCTTCTCTAATTAACAATTATATTTATTATTATTATTATTACTACTACTACTACTACTACTACTACTACTGCTGCTGCTGCTGCTGCTGCTACTACTACTACTACTACTATTATTATTATTATTATTATTATTATTATTATTATTATTATTATTATTATTATTATTATTATTATTATTATTATTATTATTATTATTATTATTATTATTATTATTATGTTTCAAAGCAAAACTTTATTGAGTCTAAAAAGTTACAGAGTCACATCTAGTAATATATTGATTTGTTACAAATGAAAAACAAATTACAACTTTCAGTATATAAGTCTTTATCTTTTCTGCATACTTTTTTCTTCTTGTTTTTAAATTTGGTCTTCTATTTAGTTCAGTTTGTTCTTGCATCTTTTTGAAGTTGGAAAAAATGCTGATGTTGAAAATGTCATCATCTATCTTATTGGCCTTTATATTTCATAGACTGGATTTTTGTTTTACGTGTGACCATGTGGCTGCCAACACATCTGGTTGAGCTAGGATGCTGTCTCTTTTTCTGAACAGTTGTAGTTTTATTGAATATGTTGCTGGGTGGTGTCAAGGGTTATTGGCAAGTGCAAAAGTGCATCTGGCATAAAGGCTGTATGTTGCTGCACGAATAGCAGGGCTGTTGCCTTTTTTAAACATATTTATTATTTCATCAATTGAAATGATAGCCTTTCTGTATGTGGTAAACATTGTGTGATGTACTGTTTCTAGGGCACTGCAGGAATGAAGAAAATGATCTTGTGTCTCTTCTTCTCTATGACATAGCCCACACACGGGGTCAATATTTGTATAGAATCTACGAAATCTAAGAAAATGGGTTGTGGGTAGAGCATTGAGATTAAGCTTAAGTAGAAAATCAAATAATTTTGGTTCTAATGACCATTTTCTGAACTGTTGCAGTAGTTGCCTGTTGTCTATTCCAAGAACTGATGGATGTAGATTAGGTGTCTGGTTTGGATGTAGTATATTATAAATGTCCCAGTATGTATACTTGTTGTCATTATTGAGTGATATTTTGTTGTATATTGGCTTGAGTTCTTCAATCAGTGTGGATAGATATCCATATGAAGGGGGTGGTCTGTCGTGGGTATTATACTGATTACACACTCCAGGTCTAGAAATCTTTTTATGGTTGCTGTTATTAGATTTACTGATTTCTGTGTGTAAAAAAAACATTGATTGTATGGAGTCCAAGTCCATTGCTATGTGATGGTCTGCTCAGATTTTTTAAAGAGATTGCCACTGTCTTTCTCTTCCATATTAGTTTGTTACGATTGATGAGATTTTAGATATGAATGTTTTTGCAAATTTGATTATAGGTGTGTAGTATGTAATTTTTGTAATTATAAGTTGATTAAATAGTGCTACCTTTGCGTATATTGACAGGTATGACTTTTCAAGTGAGGCTGTGATTTTTTTCAGCATCTTTTTTTTAATTTATTTTGAATTTTTTGCCTCATTCCATTGGTTCCAAGGTAGAATGGGAAACCAAGGAAAGCAGATGGTTTACCATTAAACATCTCTGTACAGTGCTTGCCTGTGTATATTGACCATGCAGCAGTTTTATTTGTGTTAATTTTTAAATTAAAATTTGAGGTATAATTCTTGATTATCTCTTGTAATATGGGGAGGTTCTTTTTAGAGGGGAGGAAAACGGTTACATCATCCATATAGGCTATGCATGATATATTTAAAGCAGTGTTTGGAATTTGAATGCCTTTTATTTTTTTCTGCATCTCTATTAATAGAGGATTTATATATATTGTAAAGAGCAAGGCACTTAGGGGGGATCCTTGTGGGATGGATTGACTCAGTCTGAAGGCTGGTGATTTTTTCCCATTCAATGTGATGTGAATTTCATGGCTGAGTAGCAGATTGGCTATTATATATAGTAGGGATGGAGGTGTTGTTGTTTTTTTCAGCACGTCTAATAATTTGGCTATAGGCACTGAGTCAAAAGCTGCCTCAATATCTAGTTGAACTATAATTGGTGAATATTTCTTTCTTTTTTTTACTACTTCGATAATTGTTTTGTACATTAAGGCACCCTGGCCAATGGATGATCCTTTTTTGGCATATTGTGCTGATGATAACACAGGGAGTATGTGTTGTTCTATTTTTTTCCTTTATCACTCTTTCAAGAATTTTTATTCCTAAAGGTCCCATTGAAATTGGTCATAGATTAGATAAAGGTGATATTGCTGTTGGTTTTTTGTTAAATGGAACCATTGCAATTGGGTATAGACTTTGTATGTTGTAAATTTTTTGGGATATGTAATTGGCTAGATCACACAGGTATTTTGCTGTGAAGTGATTAAGATGTTTGAACACAAATTTGGGAATACCTTGTGTCCTGGGTGACATGTTTTTGTTATTGTTGCAAGTTGAAATACAATGTCAGTTGTTGTTATGTCTGTTTCAGGGTCTTCAAATATGTCTTCGTTTGGCATGTACACTCTCTGTTTTTGCAGTTTTTTCTTAAAGTGTTGATTATATTGGGTTTATCATGTTATGTCCAGCTGTTATAAAGCCATCTATTTCAAGTGCCACAGGCACTCTGACTGTGGATGGGTATCCCAATGCCCACCGTATGTATGCTCTGGTCAAAGTATGTTGTTGTGTAAGGCATATTTTTTTCTTTTTTATTGCTACATATTGCTTTAGTGTATTGTAGCAGTCGATCTTAGCCCAAGATCGAGCTCCACTGTTCTACCACTTAACCCACTGTTTTTTTTGCCATATTTATATAAACTAGTATATTTCTGAGAAGCATCTATAAAAGTTTATAAATGTAAATCTCAAATAAAAATTTTCTTTAATTTTAAACATTGACTTTTATGAATGCGACTCAGATTTATACATATATTAATGGAGCTTTTATATATATAAAAACACAAACAAATCTTTTAAATAATTTTGTATTTTTATTCTTAATTATATGTCATTTGTTTTATAAATATTTTCTTCATATAAGTACACAAAATATTCAAGATGGAAGATGGCTGTCCAAGAATAATTAAAGGGGTGGGATTCATGATTTTAAAAAGAATTTTTTAACTAAAGTTAATGATAGTAAAATTTAAAAACAAAGCTAATTGATTTTAATTAGAGATTAACATTTTTTATCAAATCTATTTTCAATCTGGAAATTGATTTGAAATTATTTTTGGACAGTTATCTAACGATTCCATCTCCACTAACAATAGCTAAAATATTTCTGTTAATTAAAAATAAGAAGTTTAATTAAAAAAGAGAGAGAGAGAGAGAGAGTTAGGTCAATAGTCTTTAACCAACTTCATGTCTATGTAATTTTTGAGGTGTTTCAGCTGCCTTCCCCTCCGTCTTCAGCTCCAATCTTCGCCATGCATGATGTAGCTTCTACCGTTCAAGTGTGCCCATGCCTTCAAAGAACCGCTGAGGCCAAGAGACAAAATTCATCTGTATTCCATAGAATGCTGAGGTAACCAGCTCAAAGTCATTATAATCATATTACCTAAATTATAACTTGTAAACTCTCTTTAAATTAATGTTTTCTGTATATTTAATCTCTTTTAACTCGCTCATTGGCGAGTACTTTAAAACTAATAATTATTTCTTTGGCATCGATTCTCTATAACCCTAACTAATATTATTGTAAACTATTTAATCCAACTCACGCTTCATACTTTCTTTTATAATTTAGTGCGGTTATAATTTATTTTAAATGCTATTTTTATGTTTTTCGCTAAACTTTTTATTTTTAAATGCAAATCAAACTCAGTTTTACGAACTTAGAAGGAGGGGGGAGATTAATGAGTTCTTATTTACTTATTTCTAAATAGTTCGTAAGTCTGAGTTTTTCTTGTTAAATGAATATATGCTTTTTTTAAATATTATACCGTAAAATTATACAAAATGTATAAATATTTTTCAATTTGGGATGGATATTGGTATATGTCGGTTTTATTAATTTCTTTCTGATCATCATCGCCAAAAGAGCTGGTGAACAAATCTATTTTATTGTTTGTACTTTTAAGTGCATGAATTTTAGTTTTTTTTTATTATATTTCAAGAAAATAGAATTGATTCAAGAAGGGGGAGCAATGCACACTTCTTTAATTATTGCGTTAACTTTTAATAAATGATTTTTATCTCACACGGGTCATTATTTTAACATGTCATTATGTATTTGTTAAACTATTTCAGGCTTTATATTTATTCTTTAAATCCAAGAAATTTTATAATATAATAGCATTGTTAGTATAGGCCACTATTCATGTTATTAAGCTTTATCTAGAGATGTGTGTCGGAATGCTCGAGTCGTCTCTCATCTTCGTTTCAAGTCGTAAACAGGGCGATGAATGTCCCTAGGCGATGAATGTCCCTAGACCATATATATATACTCGCATAATGAGAGCAATGCATGGGATAATTCCGGCAAAGTTCGGCCATTGTACCTCCGTCCGAGGATCTTTTGTCAACCGATTCCACAAAATGTGGGGTGGCAAGCCGGCTAGACTGTTTTCTTCCATACTATGATAAAGCACTTCAAAATATTGGATCCGCAAATATTCAGCTATTATGCTAACACTGCAATTTCCTATAGTTCATTTTCTTTTAGCCTGTTTGACAAAATAAACTGTAATGATATGTAATAATGAAATGTTTTCTTTTTGTAATATTTTTAGTTGGAGTTTAAATCCAACCTCTTATGAAGCTGCCCTCCCCTTTATTGAATAAGCCATTCCCCGTATTGACATAGTTTCACAATATTTTCTAGTTAAATGTTGAAAATGTTTAATAAATAAATGTTTTAAATATATAATGATCAGAATGTATTCTTATTTTAGTGTTATCAATAAATGCTGTTAATTAAATAAAGTTATGTATCAAATGCCAAGGGCATCCCATTTAAAGTCGTCCAAACAGCGAAACTTTATTATTGTCAAATCTTTATACGTGTTGTATGTACAAATGTCTACCAATCACCCAGATAAATTTATTTTTTGTAACTTTAAATAAAATCCTATTTGAAATATACGTCAGTATTGTAGTATTGTAATCACCACACTAAATTGATATCTATTGAAATAAAATAATTGTAAAAAGATCATCAAATATTTGTAACCAAAATTAAAGTTTTAAATGCGTGAAGTTGAATATATATAAATTCTTGAATTTTTGTCAAAATAAATATTTATATATTTTAAACTTAATTCAGTTGTTCGAATCTCCTTAATAATATTTATATTCATGTATTTTAAACTTAATATGATGGGTTCACTCAATCTCTCATCATCATCATCAGCTGAGTCTCATGCAAAACGATGTAGCACCGGGCCCAGAAATAATTAATTTATGTGGTATCACCGTAGAGTGTTGTCCATAGTATTATAGATTTGGGGAATGGGCAAATAGGTTAGAATTCATGATTGCTCCTGACCTGTGTATCTCGGGCATGATTGGATTCGGGGTACTTTTGCTTAGATTCTAAATCTTGTTGAATGGACATACATTTTCGACTGGTACAGTATTACATGTATTGTTGTACATTTCTGTAAGTTTTTTAATTTGTGTTTGATTATCTGTAGTTGGTCTGGAAATGGTTATTCTTTTATGTAGTTCATCTGCCAAAGCTAATAATCTGGTGGAGGGTGTTGAATTGCAAGTAATATAATTGATGTTGAAAGAAAGTATATTGGTGAATGCTATATACTTTTGTACTGGATCAAGTGACATGTTTTGAAGTTTTTGGAGCATTATATATGTTTCTGAATATAAAAATTCAGTTGTTTGTGCTGGAAGAAGTATTCGCATAGTCTTTTGGAGGGCTATTGTTGTATTCTGTATTTTAGGTTGAGGGTGATGAACTGGGCAGCATGATCTGAGATTATAGATGGACAGAGTTCAAGATTAAAATAATGATGTAACATTGGTGAGTAGAAACACAAATCAATAAGTGACTTATATCTGTTGTTATTAAAAGATATTGAGTTTGATGGGAGAAAACCTTCAGCACTCATAAGTGGAATTGTTATTTGATGGATCCATTTGGTCACAAAAGTTTGGTAGGTCATGTTGAAATCTCCCAGGAGTATTATGGGATTTGGTGTTGCTGTAAGCATTGAATTTATTGTTGCTATTATTCTGGATATGATGACAGGGCCTGGTGGTATATATACAAATATTAGGTTAAGTGTGATATTTTTATGATGGAGTGTTAATATGATAAGATTACAGTCAATATATATAATTTTAAAAGAATCAAAAGGGCAGTTGTGGGATATAATTATGCCTGTACCACCTGATGGTGATGATGATTGCCTTGAGCAGACACAAAAACCTTGGCTGAGTAAATATTTTGATGGATCAATTTGAGAGCTGCTGTATATTTTTGTTTCCAATAGCCCCAGTATGTGTGATTATGTTGTATGTAACCATTTTTTGAGATCAAAAAGTTTTTTGGTGGCATTTAAGCCTCTAATGTTGAGAGATCCAATTTTTATCTTCATGTTTTTAGGATAATTTTTTAACAGGGTATAGATTTTTATTTATTTTTAATACTAAATTTTTGTTTATATTGCAGTAGATGGATGCTGATACATTTTTAAGACATTGTTGGGTTTATTATCAGTTTTTCTTTCATTTAATATTGGTTCAGACTCTATACAGGCAATTTGTGATGAAACTGAACAGGTGTCCATTTGTTGTTGGCTTACATCCATTTCTATTTTATCATTTTCTAAGTTGTATATGTCTGATGAGTTGTGCTTTTGGTCTGTTTTTTTTGCCTTTTTGGATTCATGGTTTTTAGGTGGTCTACCTGGCTTTCTTTTTCCCTCTGGTGTATTCTTTTGAATAGGTGGAAGAGGGGCTTCTATTGCATCCATTATGTTTGATGCAGTTTTTTTTATAATTGTAGTTTTTTTTTATTATTGGTATCTTTATATTATCTGGATTTATATTTTCATTATATAGCTGTGTGTGTTTATTTTCTGTTTGTTGATTTTTACTTGGTACACCTTTTGTTTTATTGAGATGCTGATCCTGTGATGTAATTGCTGTATTTTGTGTTGTGGTTTCTTGCGAGTTATTTTCATTTGAATCTTGGATGTCTGTGTTAGTTTTTGTGTTATTACTTTTTTGGTTGGCCTTTGGGATAGGCAATTCTGCTCCGTTATCATTTTTGTTTGTGGGTGTTTGAACATGTTTTTTTCCGGTTTCTATTATTGGGTTGCCAATGGATGTAGTTTTATAATAAATTTTATTTTCATCATTACTGGGTTGTTCTGGGGAGAGGATTTTAGTTTGTTCACAGAGATTGCTTTTGGTGATATCACATTGAGTTGCTAGGTGTCCTCTCTGTCCACAGCCAAAATAATGTGGCTTTAGACCTCTTATGTGAAGCGAGAGTGTTGCTTCTTGATCTGTAATCTGTGTTGGAATCATTGAGGCGTCTACATTTTTATGTAGTTTTATTTTAAATTCAAAACAATTACTACATATCAGTATAGGTGTGTCTTTTAAATATATAGGCTGTAGGGCAATTACTTTTCCAAACAGGTTTATCATTTTTTGAAAATCTTGTACATTGTATTTAAGATAAGTATTTTTAAGCACTCCAGTAATTATATTTTTCCAGTTTTAATCTATAATTACGAGTGTGTAATTATCAAGTGCTAAAATAGTGGATTGAAAATGTTCTTTTTGCTGCTGAGTATAAAAATCAATGGTTATATATCGAGAATTTGGATGGTCAGTGATACAAGAGATTGTTTCCCATAGTGCATTTTGCGTGATTGCTTCATATAATAATGCTTTTGGGAAACAATATAATGAGCATTGATTATCGGTTACTGTGAGTACTAATGATGTTGGTGAAAAAAACCTGCAAAATGTTTCACATAACATACGAGGCTCCATATTACTGAAACGGTCCATCACATTTTCAAGCGTTTTTTTGTCCAGATTGCGGCTGGGAGTTGATTTTCTTCTCGAGTGTTTAAATCAAGATTTTTTATATCATTTGTGTTTGTTCTACAGAAATGCGGTATTTGGGTTGGTGTTGTAGTATTGCTATTACTTTTAAGTACTTTTGCATACAAAATAGGTGATGTTGAAACTAACGATGTTGTTAATTTCGTATTGGTGCTTAATTCGCTCATGCTTGACTGGGCAGTAGCCATGATTTATTCTGACTCAAGTCAGTATTTTTTTTTTTAAAAAAGATATGAAAACACACCGATATTTTTCAAAAAACACTATTAATCTATTATATGATTTGATTTTTCCAGTATTATGTTTGTTTTGTGAATAATAAGTTGGAACAAAAGAAAAAAATAAATACTTACATCGGAGAACTTAAGGATTGCTTCTTACCTCAGCAGAGATTTGCTGCGGGATTATTATTATTATTATTATTATTATTATTATTATTATTATTATTATTATTATTATTATTATTATTATTATTATTATTATTATTATTATTATTATTATTATTATTATTATTATTATTATTATTATTATTATTATTATTATTATTATTATTATTATTATTATTATTATTATTATTATTATTATTATTATTATTATTACTACCTGTGTGATTACAACTGTATGTAATCGGCACATTATACCGCTCCCTGTTTTTGAGAATTAAAAATGAGGGAATCCACTTCTGAGGTGAAGGCCATTTTAATTCTTAACCTTTAGATATCTATCTTTGTGGTGAAAGAAAGATATTACTAGCTGTAATGTCCGTGGTACAAATGTATTTTATATATTTTTTCTTTTTTTAATGATGGTGAGATAGTCACAGAGAGACAACTAGGCAAAAGCTATCCCTATTCACTACAATCGATTTTGTGCTAATCAAACCATTTTAATCTCTTCACAATTATAGACTACAATGTGAGTTGACTTTAATACTAACAAACTTTAATATAGGGTTCGAACTCTGTGAATGGCAAAACATTTCTACTGTCCATTCAACTTAATAAAAAACACAAATTTCTTAATTCTTTATATTTTTATTCTCAACGTAATTCTTAATAAGCTGGGAATTTTCATCCAGCAAAGATAATGAGCCCAGGATTCTTACTGATTCTACATTATTAAAAGAGAAAGCTTAAAGCACATACTCACATGCAGATTTACATCCTATGAAGAGATGGCTTAATCACTCAAAATGGAATCCATATACAATCCCATATACACACACATGCCTCGATCCATAACCTCATCCATCCACCCTCGACATTCACCACTTAATCATTACTATTATTATTCATTTATTTTATTTTATTATGTATTAATTATCCATTTAATAAGCTTGAATGATTATTGTTCTATCCTCTTTCTTTTTATTTATTTATTATTATTTCTAGCCGCATTTGCAGAGTTACAGATCATTACATTTAAATTTAAATATTTCAGCTATCACAATGGCTGTTTTACGAGAAGGGTTTTATTATACTAATGGAGGATATAGTTAATGCACTTTAATCATGGTTTATATTTTATTCAATGTCACTCACAGCTGTGTTTGACAGACTTATGAGCTAGGAGTTCACCATAACAGATTACAACTAGATTTGTTTCATGTGACTTCATTTTGCTTCATGCATTACACATTTATTAATTTCTTACCATTTCCATTACTTTCTCCCTCTTAAAATTTTTTTTATTTACATTAACCTTTTATATAGTTTTCTCTATTAAACATCCAAGGCTGTTAACATTTGGTTGAGCCAACAGATCTGTTCAATTATATTTCCTTTTAAGTTAGTTTTTATCCGGAGGCTGTTTTCCCCTCTTCACTAATTTTATCGAAGGAGCCTTATACATTTGCCTTTCCTCTGCCTCCTGTGCTATTACAAATGCGTTTATTTCCATAAATTTAATTGAATATGTTTCATAAATCAGTTGAAGTTTCTTATATATGTTTTTTTCAGGATGACTTACAATCTGCACTCTCACCATGACCTCATCTCCTATCCTAAAGGTAGTTTTAGGTCCCCTTTGTCTCTTTTCTTAACTCCCCCATTCTTTTCAATCAGTTAAGTGCTTGCTCAGCATCTTTTCTTCTGTTTATTGATCTCATTCCTACTGGTATCCTGGTCCCGAATGAGCACAAAATATTTCTCGCATAATGTAATCTAACAGGTTTAAATCCAGTGGATTCATTTTTGACCAGTTTATCATGTTTACTATTCGTGGGATTTCTTTCCCCCACTTGTGATGGTTGTCATGTATATAAACATGAAATAAATGCCTCAACTCCCTCATGATCTGTTACCATGGATTTGACTGATGATTACGAATTGATGTCAGTATGTGTTTTATTCCATGTTTCTGGGTCCATTTCTTCCATTCGCTGGATATAAACAGTGTCCCATGATCTGATAGGATTTTATTCAGAAACTCCCATGTCTCTAAAATGCTGCTGCACTAACACCTTAATGGTTTGCTTTGCGTTCACTTGGGTTACTGGGTATGCCGCTACGAGCTTCGAAAATACGTCATAAGCAACTAGGAGGTACTTCTTTTATTAAATGGAGAAAACAACCTGTAAAAGTCTATTGCTATTAAGCTATTTGATTGTTGGGCATATATGGGTTGCATTTGTCCTCCTCCAGATGTATTAGTTGGCTTAGTTTTTGCACACATGGTGCATGTGCTAATGATGTTGGCAATATTGGCATATATTCCTGGCCAATGAAACCAATGATTGAGCTATCCAATGAAACCAATGATTGAGCCAAACCTTCACTTTACTTGCTCCATAATGACTGAATGTTTCATGTACACATTCCATTATTTGTTTCCTCATGGTGGCTGGATGAATGATGCACGTCTGTTTCTCTTGAACATCTGCTATAAGAGACCCCCCTTTAAGCAGAAATGATTCCTGTCCTTCGATAATGAGTTCCCTTTAAATTCCATGATGGACTGATACCGTAGATAGTTTATTATTTGTTTGCAATCACTGTTCTTACTATAGCCTTCTTTAATTTGTGCAAGTTATATTTTACATCCCTTGTTTGCATATTTCAGCCACTGCTATGTATACTGCATCACAGCTTAAGTACTGACCCTGAGTTATAGGATATCAGCTTAATTAAAATTTCTGCTACAATATTTTCTTTCCCATGGCAGTATACCACTTAAACTCCTGCAGGACAAGCTTCATCTTATTAACCTGCTACTAGCTAAGAATCTGTGACCGAGAAACTCAAGGCTCTTATGATCAGTCAGTTTCAGAGCCCACCAAATATTCTCAGAATTTCTTAAATGCCCACACAACTGCTAGGTACTCTTTCTTTATTACAGTGATAATTAACTTCCAGTCCTTTCAATAGGCAGCTAATGAAACAAAGAACCCCATGCTGGCCTCCTTCTTGTATCTGGAACAGTGTAGCTCTTAATACAAATGCATTGCTATCCATTTGTATAAAGAATGGCTTGCCAAAATCAGGATATGACAACATGACCTCATCCAAGAATCCCTCATTTACTCTTTGGAACCTGCACTTATGCTGTTTGTTCCACCTCCATGGCCTTTACTTTCTTAGCAACTGTAACAATGGCTCCATATCTAGTGAAATCCCTCTATAAAACTGATTATAAAAGTTATGATTTGACATTTTTTACTCCAAGGCATAGGGAATTCCTGAGTTACTTGTATTTTTTCAGGGTTGGGTAATATCCCCTTTTCACTGATAATATGACCGAGAAATTTGACTTCAGTAATCATCATATGACTTTTATTTAAGTTAATCCTTATCCCCCTTTTTTACACTCCTCCAGCAACCACTCTACTATGCTCTCTGACATCATAAGAATGTCATCTATATACATTACAACAAAATATTTTACATCTTCTGATGCCCCACTATTTTTTTAACCTGAAAAGAATTCTATTAAAATTATATGTGTGTCTGTTATATCTAAGTGCAGTATATTTCTGATCGTTCAGATGAAGCTTAATCTGTCAATAACTGGCAGTTAAATCAAATGTTGAAAATACTTTCTTATTTTTAAACTTAGTTAGCAATTCATTCATAGGTTTCAGGGCATTAGTATCTGGGATTGTTATCAACTGCCTAGCATTCAAACATAATCAAATCGACCTATACTTCTTTTGTACTGTTATGATGGGGTTTTGGTCTATCTGTTCCTTTACCTCTCACCTACATTGATAGGGTATATAATATGCATGAGCCCAATATGGCATATCCTGATAGGGTATATAATATGCATGAGCCCAATATGGCATATCCTCCTGTGTTCTTACCCTCAAATCACCCCAGGAATCTCCAAGAACACCATCTCATATTTATTTAATAATTTTCTCAGCCTATCCCTTTGGTTATTATTTATAAATCTGGATTCATCCACCATTTTTTCTATATCTATCACCACGTTTTGAGTGTGCCTTTCTTTATTATCATGTGCCCTTTGATTACTTGTGAATGGAATTAGTGTGTTACTTATTTTTACCAAATTTTTTTCATAATCTACCACAAAGCCTGTTTTATGCATGAAGTCTGAGCTTAATATGACTCCATGAATAAGTCCCTCCAAGATCACCAACACATGCTCATATTCCATCTCTGCTATGTGTAATTTTACCCATACCTGCCTCGACACCAGCTTTACCATTCTCCCATTAGCCATCGTGACATGAACTGATTTTAATGGCACTGTTTTGACTTCCAGGTCAACATAATTTATCTTATCAAACATTTCTTGTGACATTACTGATATCTGGCTTCCTGAGTTGAATAATTCATTAGTCACAATCTCACTTATTTTTATTCCTATCTTTGGCATATCTGAGGTGCCATTGTTGACATCCTATCTTCTCCATTATACACTAGATTTGTATCTTCTCCATTACACACTAGATTTGTTACTTGTATATGATCAATTTTTTCATTTCCGTCCCTATCCTGATCTATTTTCATTCTACTATTATTCAATGTCATTAAGACCTCAACCATCTGTTCCACTGTCTCCTTGCCTTATCATCTGTTCTATCTCCCTAGACAAATTACACCTAGCTATTCACATAATCTGGTCTTCTGACAAGGGATATGCCATGAATGCTCTCATTTTTGCTACTTGTCTATGAAGAAATATACTAAATGGTTCCCCTGGTTGCCATTTATTCTGTGCTTCCTGCAGCTTAACCCTTTCATGGAGCTCCTCCCCCCAGTAATATGTCAACATCGAACGTTTGTATTCCTCGAAGGTTGTCAGAATTATTCGTAATAAATTCCACCAGAGCTGAGCCTCTCCTTGTATGTGGCTGTGAGCTATAGTGATTCCTCATCTCCTTGCTTAGCCTATTCACTGTATAATATTGTTCTAGGCTCTCCAAATGCTTGTTAGTATTTTCCCCTGTGTGGCCTGAGAAAATTCGCATTTTCAAAAATTGGTTGATCATAGCAAAGTTGTTACTCATAATATTACTATTTTCATTACTTTTTTGCATGCATTTGCTTGTGATTTTTTGCTCTTTACAGCTGTCTTTGGTCTTCTCTATTATATTTTCTATCTTAGTCTCATTTTCTTCTACCTTGGACCCTATTTTTTTACTGCTAACTGATTTACGTCCAATCGTAGATTTTCTATAACCCTTTTGTTTTCATTTTGTATCACCTCAATTTTCTCCTCTTGCTCTAACTTAAATTGCTCTATTTCATGGCACATTGTTTCCAGTTTATCTTTTACATTGGCTACTTTTTCATTTACTTCCATTCTGACCCCCTGTGCTACATTATCCCACTTTCTCATAATTCATTGCTCAAATTTCTCAAGTATCTCAGCCTGACTATCCAACCTTTTATTTGCAATCACCATTTGTCATGAGGTTTGCTTAAAATTTTCATTTAATTTTTTTTTTTCTGATTGAAGCTTTTAGCTAGTTGTTCATGTAACTCTTCCATCATTTATTTTCTTATCTGATTCCTCCCTTTGCTTCTCTCTTTCTTATAATTCTTTGGCAAATTGTTGCTGATTTTTCATTATTTCCTTCAACATAACTATCACATCACTGCCTTCTATATTACTCTTCTCTTCATGTTCATTATCTTCACTCTCCTTCCCATTATTAATCCTCTCAGATTGCTCAGTTTGTTCTTCATTAATAACCCTTTTCTCAACATTACTTTGGGCATCCATTTTTGTCTTTACTCTCATATGCATTAAGTTTATTTTATAAAACAATTGAGTAACTTATTCGTTATGACTGTTTGACTAATATTATCCTAAATTTATAATAATACCTTATTTCTTTTAATTTATAATTTGCTTGTCTCCCTGTTTGACTAATATTATCCTAAATTTATAAGAATACCTTATTTTTTTAATTTATAATTATGATATTCAGTATTTTTGCTGGTCTCCCTCATCCCTACTCATTAAAACTTACTCACCTGAGCCTGCCTTAGAGATCCCGGCAATTAAAAAAAAGATTTTTTTTGTACTGCGGCTTAGTTGCCAAAAATCATACACTGTCTCATTCTCTCTTTCAATGAATTTTGTTGTTTTTTGCTTTCTCCTCTCACTAAGCTACTTATTTTATTTTTAGTTTATATACAAATCTATTTTAACTGTACTGCATACTCATATTCAACTGGGAAAATATTTTTAAATGTGATAAAATCCCAAACTGGTTCTCATTTTGTAACAGTTTTAATTATATTTAATTATTTAATTTCTAATGTTATGTCAAGCAAGAAACAAATACAAACGTAATTAGCTTTGAAGTTTATATTCCTGACTGAACACTGAAAAAAATATGCACATATTATTCCAACATTATATTTCCTGGGCAGATGCCCCTTGGTTGCTGGACAAAAGTATTCACAAGGAATGCTCTATTAGGCATCTAGTGCTTGAAATATTTATAATTTTTTTCAGATATTATCATGGTAACAAAAGAATATATGAGTATACCATTAGAATAAACATTTTATTTATTTGTCCCTTACTTATTTAAATCTAAAGTTAACCACTTAAGTTTGAATGACCTAGATTTAATTTGCTACTGTTATTCATTCACTTGGTGAAAAAAGAATTAAGCAAGACAACTATTTTTTAGCAGTAATAATATTTAATTAAGAAAAAAAAATTATCAAGTTAAATGACATAATAAATTAAAATATCTAAAATAATAAACAAGTTTATAAGCATTGAATTAATACAATTATACTACAGAATAGCTAATTAGACAAAGTCCAGCATAAAGTAATTGTTACTTTATCTAACAAAATAACTTTTCTAGTAATAGTTCACCCTTTTCTTTTTCTTTTTAAATATTGTACAATTTTAAACTAGTCTATTTCTTTTTTGATATGAAATAAATCAATACATGCATGTTTGATAAAAAAATGTTTATCTAGGTTATTAGACATCCAGCACTCTATAGACCATTCTGTGGGAGCACCTACTTCTTTTGCAGAGATGGTTGACTCTTCACTAGACACTCCAGCTGTCTGGATTATTCTTGGTGTGGTCTGTTGCTGTTGGTTTAGTCTCCTTTCTTGCCTTTCTGTTTAGCAGCATTCATTCCTTTCTTTAGGCATAGCACAGTTAAAAGTGGCAATCTATTTTAGCAGGCAAAGCAGCAGATGTTCTTTCATGGGTGAATTCAAACTCAGATGGGTAAAGGCTGAACAAATGCCCATTTAGGGCCACTAACCATGCATATTAACAAACATACGCTCACTAATATTGCTCAGAAAAGCCCCTCTCTACGTTTTAGCTCTTTAGACAAATCTGATAACAGAAAAATCCAAAAAGCAACTGATTAATGATCTCACTCTGTCTTATTTAGAGATTTGCCAGCTATTGTTTACTGGAATGCCACTAATTAAAAGAATATATCCTTTCACACATTTATTTTTTATCTTACCCAGATCTATGATGAAAAATTTGTACAAGTTTCACATTTTAATTAAATTTACATTTAAATTTACTTTTTTGTTTACAATGTTTTAATATCATAACATTCTAATACCTTTTATTTACCTATACGTTGCTAATATTTTTCATTTACCTTTTTTTTCTTCAAATAAATGATTTTAAAGAGAAAAAGATATGTATTTTGTTATATACCCCTTTCCCCTTCTTTTTTGTCTTTCAATCTTTATTCATTATTGCCTTTCTTTTATAATTTTTCTTTTATTAAAATAAAAGTCTTTACAGCTTTTTAACTAATTTCCAACTAATTATTAACCCTTTCACAAGTTATATATATATATTTCCCTTTATTTTTTGAAAAAAAATATTGATGACCTAATTCTTTTAATTTCTTTGTTTGTTTCACTTTTACTCTTTAACTAACTTTTTATTATTATTATTATTATTATTATTATTATTATTATTATTATTATTATTATTATTATTATTATTATTATTATTATTATTATTATTATTATTATTATTATTATTATTATTATTATTATTATTATTATTATTATTATTATTATTATTATTATTATTATTATTATTATTATTATTATTATTATTATTATTATTATTATTATTATTATTATTATTATTATTATTATTATTATTATTAATAATAATAATACATACATGTGTGATTACAACTGTATGTAATCAGCACAATATATATATATATTGAATGGCACCACCCACCTTCCTCCTTTAATAAGAATAAAGAATATGTATATACTTTCATATTTCCTTTATTAACAAACTTTTCTATCTCTGAAGGTTTTTGGTCCCTCAGATGGAGTGAACAATATCATTGGTAGCAAGTCACCAATAATATAAACACTTGGCTACAAAATTAAAACACTGCCCAACCAAAGACTTTATTTATTTTAAGGAGATCCCTTTAGGCGCCAGTTAATCAGGGAGTAATTAATGTGTCTATTCAACCAGCAATGAATCTATTACCTGAAATCCCAGCTAGCTCATTGAATTGTAGCTGTCTGAGGAAAATCCACCCATGTTAAAAATTCTATTTTTTAATATTAAAAAATTTTTTACTTTCCGCACAATAAAACATTTGCATCATTTAAAATTCTTATTTCAAAAGATACTCCCTATTCTTTTAGCTTCAACTTAAATCACTTCATAATAACAACTAAATATTTCAATCCCCACTCTATTTTCATAAATTAAACATATTATCTCACAATGAAGGTATATATTTCTTCTATTAACATAAATATTTCAATAACACTTTGAATCTCATTCTTTTTTCTAAAATGAGCATTTTATACCATATTAAAAGCATACGGTCATTCTAGTAATAAATATTTCAATACTAATTTACCCCCCCTCCCTTTTCTTAACATAATCATTTTGTCTCATAATACAGCCATGCATACACTTTTCAGTTAAATAAATATTTTAATATCTTTGACATAAAATAAAATACAAAACATTTAATTAAGATTCGCACACACACACAACTAATAATTCTGCATAAAAGTTGGACAATGGAGCTAATATAATTTATACACTGAAGATAATAGTTCGTGAGAAGTTAAAAGTTTTTTTGTTTTATTTACTTATCTACCACAGCTTATAAATCAAGAATTGGAAAATAAGAAAATGAAATGTTACCTAGGATTTGAATTTGATTTGATGCGAGTATGACAAAATGTAACTTCTGTAATTTGTTGGATCCAAGCAGTTGGCACTAATTCTTCATAGATCTTTCCTTAATTTGTGATATTATATGAGCTCGTGTGGATCTCAGCATGAACACTCCATTGTTCCTTAGACTTCACATGAACATGGTTTGTTTTTCAAACTGTCTGCTGGTGGTCCACAGAGAAGGTTCAGGCCAGTGCACGATATGATGGGTTCAGCCACACATCATTCTCTTCTAATAGTAACTTCTGTAATTTTCTGGAATTAATCAATTTATTATACAGTTTATTTTCAATTAATAATTTTTTGATCCAATTTATTTCCAATCAAATTTATTTCTAACTTAATTGATAATCCTTTTTTTAAATTATATTATTATTTTATTTATTATTATCATTATAACAATACAAAGTTCTCCTTTTTATACCCAGTGCTTCTTATCTTGCAGATGTATCATACATTCTATTTCACTTTGATTGGACTTCTGTTTCTTTTATTTAAAGTCTTTGATTCTTTCCATTGGTCATTGGTTTAAGTGAATAGTAATATTTAGTTTCTTTGTTAATTTTCCATTAGGTGTTTAATTAGATTTCCTTTTGTTATATTACATTAGCTCTCCATTGTCCTTTTAAAATTCTTTTCCTTTTTTTTAAATCTATTTATACATGCACACATTCAATCTTTTTATTATAAGACAAAACAAACTCCCTTTTTTAGTTTTATAATATTAAATCATTTTTATTTCAATTTCCCCTTTTTTTACTTTTTTATATTTAACAATAAACCCGCTACCCTAATCTTTTGTTTTTAAATTTCTTTTTCTTCAAACTTTTACACTTTTATTTTACTTTAATTAATTTTTTTTTTGTTTGTTTGATTTCGTTTTTTTTTTAAGGAAATTTCCTAAGTATTTTTACTCTTAAAACACTGTGTAATGATATACCTCGGTACAATATAGATATATATCCACTCCATACATTCTTGTCATTGCAGCTGTTATTACTATGTGATTATTTATATAGTATATGAACATGGATAGGCTGCTCACCAACATGCATTAGCCAGCATGGTGAGTTTATTGGTTTTTTACCTCTGAGTTTAAAATCAAGAAACACAATGGTTTTTCTTCGTAGTTGCCTGATAAGGCAGAATGAATGTTTGTGTAAATGATAAATATTTTCCCAATACAAAAATACAATTATGACAGACAAAAATAAATCATGGCCCTTAATCCCAGGAGGCTGTAAAGTCACCAACCAAGGTGGCAGTTGGTGGCTGAAGGTGGAGGGTTCCAAGAATCCCCTGATTGTGGACCCAGGTTGCTGTTTGATGACAACTTTTTATTTAGGTACTTACAACTGCAGATCACTTTCAAGTGAAGGAATATTGTAAGAATTGGTAGAAGAACTATCTTATATTAAATGGGACATTATTGGACTTGGTGAAGTTAGAAGAAAAGGTGAAGAGACAATTGATTTAAAAAGTGGACATGTACTCTATTATAAAGGCACAAATATTGGAAATACAAGTGGAGTAGGATTCATTATAAATAAAAGTAAAAGAACAACATTGTGGACATTGATGGTGTATTGGACAGAGTGGCAAGATTAGTTATACAACTTAATAGCAGATACCAAATGCAGATAATTCAGGTTTATGCCCCAACAAATTCTCATAGTAATTAAGTAATAGAAGATTTTTATATGGATGTACAAAAGGCTTTTGATCAGAGTAAACAACATTTTAAAATTGTTATGAGAGACTTTAATGCTAGAATTGGTAAACAAAAGAAAGATGAAAGTGCTGTAGGTAATTTTGGTTATGGTAGTAGAAATGAGAGAAGACATAGATTTTTGGAGTTTGCAGAAAAAGAAAAACTTTATATTATGAATTCTTTTTTTGAGAAAAATGTTAAAAGGAAATGGACATGGAAGCATCCAAATGAATGTACAGCAAAATTCAATTATATTTTGACTAACAGTTTAGGTTCTTAATAAATTTAACACAGAAAGTGATAATCTATTAGTAAGATGTAAGATACATGTTAATGCAAAACTAGAGAGACAAAAATTATTAAGGAAAACAATATTTACAGTTGATATTCCTAATCTTCAGAAACATTCTAATGAATTTAAATTAGAACTTACAAATTATTTTCAAGTATTAGTAGATTTTGAACATGATTCACTCATCATAAAGATAATAAAAATGAACCATCAAGAATGAACAATAACAATAAAGGGAATTTGCCTCAATAAAGCATTACATGCTTGAATATAAGATAAACAATATAATTCACTAGAAGATGTAACAATCTAACAGAAAGACTAAGCTACAATACCTTTAAAATATACTGGTAAGATAAAACATCAACAAGAGAGACTAATGATTCAATCTCTTTTAAAAATAAATACAACTAACTGATGTGTAAAACTGGTAAAAATTAATAACTAGTGCTAAACATGGCTTAATAAAAAATTATGGCATAAAAACAAACAATAAAATATAAACCAGCTTCTATCCATTTCAACACTTGCAATAACTTTATCATAGGGACAAATACATTATACTTAAAATATAGTATCACAGTAACAATATTTGAGAACTTATGATAGTTCTCATAAATAATTTATAAAGATAATACAAAATAAAACTGCATAAAGTAATAATACATAGCATTTTATAGTATCATAAATTATTTAAAATTAACAATTATACTCATTATCAAAATTAAAAGTTAAAAGAAAGTCCTGTTGTTTTCTATTCTCTCATGTCAGCCGTTTGATGGTGTTGATGCTAATCAAAAATACATACATATTATGATTTTGGACTGGGCCTGTGATTCTATATAAATATCGGTTTTTTTAGTTTTGTAATAGGAAATTGGAGGAACTAATAGTAAATAATATTACTATTTAAAAAACAAAAATGTAGAAATTGACATTAAATTTAAAAATGATACCTGAATAATTGATGTTTTTAGACAGTAATTAATTATAAAATGGGTTGTTTTTATTTGTGTGTATCTATAAAAAGTTACAGTATTTTTTTAATAGAAAATAATACGCAATTCTACATTATTTAATTTACCCACAACATTTAAAAATTCACACTAAATTGTCAAATGATACCCAACTAATTTGCTTTTTTTGGACAATAATTAATCAGAAAGTGGGTTCTTTTTGTTAGTGTGTATATATAAAAAGGTACCGTTATTTAAATACTAAATTTAAAAATGATTTCCGACTAATTTACATTTTTTTGGACAGTAATTAATCAGAAAGTGGTTTCTTTTTGTTATTATGTATATATAAAAAGTACTGTAATTCAAATACTACATTCAAAAATCAAACCTGACTAATTTGCTTTTCTTTTTTGGACAGTAATTAATCAGAAACTGGGTTGTTAGTGTGTAGATATAAAAACTAATCTTATTTAAATAGTAAATGTAAAAATAATACCTGACTAATTTTTTTTGAACAGTAATTAAGAATCAGACACTGGGTTGTTTTTGTTTGTGCATTTATATAAAAAGTAACTTGTCATGGACGAATTCTCGTGAAAACATTACTTTTCATGTGATTGTCAAAATAGTGCTCTGCTGCACCCATAAAAGCAATTTTTGAGGGTTATACATTTGTAATGGAACCTTCATGACATTGTTAATAAAGTTACAACATAACAGTAGGTTAGAGTACTTGGAAAAAAACCTTTGTAATGAAATTTTAAATATTTATGACAGGCTAAAATCCACACACTCTCACACAAAAGTATAGAGAAAATAGACATTCCAGCATTACTATAAAGTTAATAACTCCACCAACTACAGCAGCCAATAAGGCATTTGTCTGTGCTTTTAGCATAGAAAAAAGCCAGACTGGCTAGCCAGCAGGGAATCTTTCTGTGTTTTATTGTAGAAAGAAGCCTCTTAGGTTGGCTGAGGCCACCATGAGAACTCTTTCTGTGTTTTATCATAGAAGAAGCCTCTTAGGTTGGGTGTAGGCCACTGAAATGATATATTTTTAGGAATTGACCTAGAAATAGTGCCATCATGTGGCTGACATGAGAGAATAGAAAACAACCAAAAGTCCTTTATCTGGATATTTCTACCAATAAACAGAATACAGTTACTGAAACAAAGTTATGAATGGCTTGCAAATAATCTGGGATATTGTAAGATATCATAATTTGCATACACAATAATTCTCAAAATAGGATTAAGCAAAACATTTGAAGACATTAGCACATGTTTAGCCACTCAAACAGAATAAATATATTTAATGAACAGAATAACAAACACAACACACATTAAATATTTAAGTAGATTATCATTTATTAATGTCATATATTTTTTAAAAAGCACATATTGTAGAACTTATTAATAATGATAGGCATTAAAAGCAATTATCTCAAAAGTACATTTCATACTGGAGCATAATTATAATAATGACAATAAATAACAAATATTATAGGACAAACAAAGAATAATAAGTTCAAAGATTAACTTTCACACTAATATTTCAGGAGTGTTTATATTTTACTAGTACATTCACATTAATATTTCTGGAATATACCACACTTGAGTAGTACATACTATATAATAAATTTCATGAAAATATAGATAATTTAATATGCTTTAAATTCAATGCAATGGGAAATATATTTTTTTGAATATAGTTGTAATAAAGATATTTTCACAATAAAAACATTGTCATTTTGTTATTGATAATAATTTGCCATTTAAAGACCATAATTTCTGTCAAGCACGGTGGTCGAGAGGTCAGTGACAGCTGCTTTACAAGCAGTTGTCCCGGGTTAGCAGCTTCGCTTCCCGGCTAATGCTATGACCCATGAGGAAAAAAAAGACCATAACTTCTTAAACAAATTGTCATTAATAAGTGAATGCTATTTTTTAAATAAAATATTTAAGAATAATGTTACTAAAACATTTTGATTAATTTAAGGTTATTCATTCATAATATATTCATTAATATGTGCACAATTATCCAAGCAATATACATTTTATAATAAAAATTAATGAATACAAAAAGAATATGAAATAATTTAATTAATTTCTTGTCAAGAAATATATTTATTGTAGGTAAAGCATTTATAAAACATTTTATATACCAAAAAGATTCTGCAATTTTGGATTTAAAAGTTTTTTCATTCTTAAATGAAATTATTCCAAAAGAAAACTTCTTTTTCAATATAATAAATATTTTAAATATTAAAACAGGCAAAACTCACTATACATATTGCCACACACAGCAAGCTAGAGTAATCAATGGATGCCAGAAGGCCTGTACATACTGGGTGTGGCAATACATATAGTGAGTTTTTTCTGTTTTAATAACAGTTATAAGCAAGCATAAGAAATGATAATCATGTGATGTTTATTGGCTTAAAACCAATCCTGCCTAATAGGATAGTGGTGTCTATGGTTATTGAAGAACCAAAGATGCCAAAATGTATAGGTACTGAACTGAGTTCAGATCTATATGACTATATAAGCTAATGAACTTGGATTGAAAATATTAAGGTGTTTTCAATTTAAGACTCATGGTTTTGTAGTTAAGTGGAGATAAAAGGTGGCTGCTGGAGGGTTACATTGGATCCTAAGATCTAGGTGCAGTGCTCTGAGGTCTAAGGTTTTTCACTGATGAAGGCCACAAGCCAAAAACTAGTCTGGTGATGTTGGATGAGTGGGCACTGGATAGGGATTTTGGTGTGGCAATACGCATAGTGAGTTTTGCCTGTTTTAATAAGTTATAAGCAAGCATAAGAAATGGTGATCATGTGATGTTTATTTTAAATATTCTTAAGATAAAAGTTGCTTAAAGAGTTGTGAAATATCTGAAGTCTTTTAATGGTTTCCAAAGTTTTCCCCCCATATTTAAGAAATTAAATTTCATCATCTACATATAATACAGACAATAGAATTAATAAAAGTTCTCATGAAGCAGTAATGATAATAGTATTTTTTTTTAAAAATTCCACCAATTTCTCTTGTATTGTTGTTCACTTTCCCATAATGCACATTCTTATTATAACAATTTCAAATGCTGGTAATTTCAGCAGTTTAAGATTCAGCCTGGATAATAGTTATTCTTGTGATGCATTCTGTTAAACTTTTTAAAACAAAATAATATTAATTAAAAGCAATTAAAACTTAAGAAAATAAATGAGAATTAGTTGAGCCAGAGAACAAGTAAAAAGCATTTGTGTGTTGGTCTTCACCAGCTTTATTTATACCATAGGCTATATATTAAATTTTGATGGATGAAAATTGACAACTTAATTATCCCCAGTTGATCTAATTAGTGAAAAGGTTAAGATTTTTCAAGAATTTACTGGCAAAAACAGCAATTAATACAATTCTAAAATTTTCTAGAAAAGATAGTCTAGATTGAAAATTTTAACAAACAATTATTTAATGATTTCATCATCTAAAAAAAAAAATTAAATAAATTATTTATCCAAATTAAAATGTACTACAATAAGTATTTCACAATAAAAGTTACATTATTTTAACAAAATATTGCTCTACAATATTTTCTTTAAACATTTTAAAAATAAGATCCCAAAATATTGGTTAATTATGTCTTTTCAATATAAAGATATTTAAGAATAATTTTAACATTAAACTTAAACCAGAAAGTTTTAAGAAATTAAATCTTTATGTGCATGCATCCTTGCATACATTATTGCATTTTTAATTTAAAGATTGTGAATTTAATTATAAGAATTAACTATAAGACTTTAAATTACTTATCTCGTTTAATCAGCTGAATTTTAAGATGGTTTAATTAAACTATTTTTATTACAATTAAAAATTAAATGAATGCACTTTTATTTTTAAACAATCACTTAAATATTTGTAACTTAGTCTTAAGGTCTGACTCTATTTTTAGAGTTTTACACTAATATTTAAATTGAACAAACTCTGATAATTAAACTAGGGTGATTTTAACTTTAATATTTTAAAATCAAACTTACTAGTACTTAAAGTTAGTAATAACTTTAAGATTAAGCATTTTAAAATTATATAAGAGTTACACAATGAATTTAAACATTATAAGCTTAATGTTAAGATTACTTTTAAGGTATACCAATTATAAAAGTTCTTCTAAAAATGTCTAATCAGGTACATAAACATTTAATTATTACTTAGTAATAAAGTTTGCTTATAAGAACTTGAAATTCAGCTTTAAGGCAAAATCTGAGGGTCACATTATATATAAATCTATTTATGATTTGCAGATTGGTTTCGATATCCACCAATTTTGTTTGTCTAATTTTTTTGGGACTTACGATAGCCATATAAATTTATGATTGTTATTTAATAAATAAATTAAATGACTATTTTCTGATACTGAATCTAAATATTTTTAGACATTAACAATTTTAAATGTTTGTTTTATTTATGTATAAAATGGTAAAACAACCTTTAAAAAAATCATCCCAAGACAAAAACTCCTTACTCAGTTCCATATAGAAAATAATGAAAAAGAAAGTATTACTCAGCAGAATTGCCAATTACAAGAGAGTGAGGACTTAAGCAATTTTTTAAACCTCTGTTCCTCTCCCTATCTTATAAAAAGTGAAGTCTTATTTATTGATCTATATTGGATGACTAGTTGATTTGACAATAGGATGTCTTCCTGAAAAAAAATCCTCAGAAATCTTTCAGTATTACTTTTTTTTATTTAAAGCTAGGTTATAGAGATAGCAGATAGAAACACTAACTTTGCATCACTGAACCATAGTGAATTGTTTATGAAATATATATATATTTCTGTTTTTATAATGTATGACAAGATATGAAAGGTTGAAAATCGAAAAGAAAGTTTCTTTCCATTCGTAATATATGTTTAAAATTCGGATGTTCGTTTTACTGATATTTAATTATGGTTGCATATTTATAATGTTCACATTTTACAAAACTGTATTGATATTTAGTAGTAATAATGGGTGTTCATATCTCCAGCTTACCTAATGAAAATATGTGTTCATTATCTGACATAATTACATAATGCAAAAAATCAGCCAGTTTTTTTATTATGACTTTTTTTGATTGAAGGACATTGAGATTCACTCAAATAATCACTTTTCTCTCTCAGTCTCTCTCTCCCTCATCCTCTCTTTCTACACACACACACAACACACGCACACACACACCCATATATATATATATACACACCCATATATATATATATATTGTGATCTAAGTGTTTTTATGCTTGCTCCAATTGGTGACATTGGCTTAACCAATTTGCATGTTTATCTGATTTCTTTATAAAAAAATAGTTAACTCATAAGTAAAATGTGTAACAAACAATAGTCTTGTGTAAAATACTGTAATACAACCTGTATGCAAAGTAGATGCATAACTTTTATATTTATTTTAAGTATAACAGTTAAATTTCTTTCAGTAATAGCAGTTAATTAAATAACCATCTTATATTGTTGTATGTGCCAGAAAATAATATTTAGTGATAGTTTAATAGTTAGGAGAGCAGAGAATATCAAAGTAGTTTAAAGTTGGCTTTTATTAATTTTTAGGATAAAAGGATAAAAGTTAAAAATATTGGTTTACTAGAAGTCAGTGTTAAAATTCATTGAAGTCAGTTTAGCATTAAATATCTTTAAATATTTTATTAGGTCATTGTTAAATTACAACTAGTTATTTAAAAGCAATTATTAATGAGTTAGGTTAAGTTTGGAACATTGTTTCCTTGGTTCAAATGGGAGTGTGTGTGTGAATGCTGGGAAATTATGTTGCTAAAGTAATTTATTTTGAATTATTTAAACTCATGTTTAAAATTAAAGATAAATAATTTTAGTATTAATAATTATAATAAATAAATAAACAGAGCAAAACTCTCCATACAGTATTGCCACCTGTGCTAAACAGAGTAATCAATGGATGCCAGAAGGCTTGTGCATAAAATCCCTATCTAATGCCTACTCATCCAATATCCCCAGACTAGTTTCTGGCTTGTGGCCTTCGTCAGTGAGGAGCTTTGGATCTGAGAGCACTGCATCTAGATCTTAGGATCTAATGCAACCCTCTAGCAACCACCTTTTATCTCTACTTAACTACAAAACTATGAAAATGAAATTGGAAAACACAAAAAATATTTTCAATCTAAGCTCAATAGCTTATATAGTCATATGGGTCTGAACTCAGTTCAGCACCCATACATTTTGGTGTCTTCGGCTCTTTTACAACCATAGCCACCACTATCCTATTAGGCAGGATTGGTATTAAACCATTAAGCATCACATGATCACATTTCCTATACTATCACATTAATTGATGATAAACAGAGCAAAACTCTCCATACAGTATTGCCACCTGTGCTAAACAGAGTAATCAATGGATGCCAGAAGGCTTGTGCATAAAATCCCTATCTAATGCCTACTCATCCAATATCCCCAGACTAGTTTCTGGCTTGTGGATGAGTAGGCATTAGATAGGGATTTTATGCACAAGCCTTCTGGCATCCATTGATTACTCTGTTTAGCACAGGTGGCAATACTGTATGGAGAGTTTTGCTCTGTTTATCAACAATTAATGTGCTAGTATAGGAAATGTGATCATGTGATGCTTAATGGTTTAACACCAATCCTGCCTAATAGGATAGTGGTGGCTATGGTTGTAAAAGAGCCAAAGACACCAAAATGTATGGGTGCTGAACTGAGTTCAGACCCATATGACTATATAAGCTATTGAGCTTAGATTGAAAATATTTTTTGTGTTTTCAATTTCATTCTCATAGTTTGTAGTTAAGTAGAGATAAAAGGTGGTTGCTAGAGGGTTGCATTAGATCCTAAGATCTAGATGCAGTGCTCTCAGATCCAAACCTCCTCACTGATGAAGGCCACAAGCCAGAAACTAGTCTGGGGATATTGGATGAGTAGGCATTAGATAGGGATTTTATGCACAAGCCTTCTGGCATCCATTTATTACTCTGTTTAGCACAGGTGGCATTACTGTATGGAGAGTTTTGCTCTGTTTATCAACAATTAATGTGCTAGTATAGGAAATGTGATCATGTGAATAAATAAATAATTATTGAGAAATATTTTAAAGTAATTCAATTATTAAGAAAAATATATGTGATTTTTTTTTATGTAATATATTTTTTAATTATATAAGAAAACTTTATTCCAAATTAGTTTGTTAGATCACATGAGATTTTTTTTTTACTTAAAAATATCTCGATCAAAATGATGTCACAAATAGATGGAATTGTCTGGTGATTGAGTTTTTAAGGAAGAAAATATAACAGTTTTGTTGATTGGTATTTTAAGAAATTGTCAGCTTTAAAAAAAAAGGGGGAGATAAAATATAGACTATAAAATAAAGGTTTTTAAGGAGAGCTTGGCTCATCTTCATTCCTTGTCTGGTTGTTCTCTCTCTCTCTGAAGTCCTTGGCACCAAACTTTGTAAAGTATAATTTTTTATAACTTTATTTATTTGTCTATTGTAAAAGTGTTTTGATTTAAATTTGGTTATCCTTTAAACTGCAATGTATTCGGAACAGTCAAACTTTCTCAATTATAAAATGTTCTGAAGAAGTTTAGTGTTTATTAACAGTCAATTGAAAGAAATTTACTTTATAATAAGCTTAAATAGCTTACAATTGTTATATTCAATGATGAACATTTTAAAGATTATGTTGAACAATTTTTCAGTTTTAATATTGCTTAGTTTGTTTCTATATAACTGAAGCTCCAAAAGTTTTAATAAGAGGAAATTAAAAATGCATAGACTCTGTTTAATTGTATATCTCAAGCTGTTAAAAAAAAAGAATGTGTTATATTAATTTACCTATTTTATTAATGACATTTAAATTACCGCTGAAATTATGATAATAATAATTTTTATAAATGCTTGAACAATTAACCGTTTATAATAACTTCTTCGTATATGGAAAAATTATAGATTTGAGGAATTATAGTAATGTTTTAAAAAATATTTTACTATTCTACAGCTTTTCAATTAATGTTTTGGAAAAATATAATTTGCCATTTATAAAAAGTATAAAATATTAGTTCATTAATCTATGCCACGTCTTTGACAGAAATATTCTATAGACAGTTTATATGCTAAAGTATTTTCTGCTAAAAGAAATGCTTGTGGAATGATGTTTTAAAAAGATAATGGCTTAAATATAACCTAGAAATATCTTAAAATAGGCAAAACTCTCTCCTTACAGTACAAACCATTTAAAAGGAAAAAAAAAGAATGTCTAAATAATTCTTAATGCTTATAATATGTTTCTTAAGGGAAAAAAAATGAAGCTATGCTTTAGCTGAATTAATCTATGGATTTCCACAAGTTGTTATATTATAATTTACAACGTTGTTATTTCCATTGTCGTGACTCGTTATTGTTATATGTTTTGTTTTCTTTCTTATATCTTGGAATTGCTGAAATTCAGAACTATTTAGGTATAAGAACTGTCTTATGTTTTGTTTTGGAAATTCTTTTGCCATGCTTGAAGCTTTGCAGAAAATATTTTGCCCATCAATAAATATTGTGTGCGCTCAACTGACAGCCCAATGTGAAGATTATTGCTCATAAACTAGGGTTTTCTTTATTGGTAAAAAAAAAAAAGAGAGAGAATGGGAAATTTTTTATGTAATATATATATTTTTTCTTTTGAAAGTTTTGATATATTTTATGTACAAGTGCCAAGTATTTAATTTATGTAAATTTTTTTTATTATGGGTTTATAAATGTGTAAATGGTCTAACATTAACAAGTGGTATTTATTTTATAGTTAGTATGTGCTTTTATAAGCTAGAGTTTTACTTTACTTATTCTAAATCAGTGGAGATTTAATCTCTCATAATGGCTATTTCAAATATTTGGTATTTGAACTGCATTATCTGCCCAACAGCCAAAATATTTATCAGAAGTAGTTCTTTTATATTTTGCATAAGTGCAATAGTAAATTTATTCAGAAATATTTTATACCTCAGGAATTATTATTCTTACATTTATTAACCTTTCCAATCATGTCCACTGATTATTACAATCTTAATATTTAGTATTTTATACTCGTGTGTATTGCCACTTAGAGCCAAAATTTTATATGCTATTAATTGTATTTATTAATGTTTCTAGTCATTTGTCTTCTAAAGTTCATTTGTGGATTCAGACATTGTTTATTTTATTGTGTTTTAAAATTTTGAATATGGTCTTAGTTAGTCATTGTGATGTTTTTATTTTGTTATTGTTAGCTATAGTATTGATAACCTTATAGTGACTGGGTCTTGCTCATTATATTATTATGCTGGATGGATCGAATAGATTCCCGATCTGTATTGCATTCTGTTCCATGACTTGGTAGTGTCTATTTTCAGTGATTGTTATCACATATTTTTGAAGGTGTTTAGATTTCTGGAGAGGAACATACATTTCTTGGTGGGTCTGTCATATTTTCCTGATGCACTGTGACAAAGTCCAGGCAGCCTCTTTTGCCTCAGATGTAAGTGTTTTGGAAGCCACCATACTTAGAGTGTATTAATTTTTTATGCTATTTGCTCTGTGGAGTCTTTGTTGGCCTAGTAGGTGAGGTTGTTTGGAGTCTTTGTTGGCCTAGTAGGTGAGGTTGTTTGCACTTTAATATGTAATACCAAGATAAGTTAGTTTGAAAGATTTAGTTTTTTCAGGATGCACTCAGTTATTTTAGTGCTTAAAAGTGTTTCAATGTCTTTTTTTGTGTTGTTATGATTCAATAATCATCCACAAACCAACCCACTATAGCTAGTAATTTTAAATGTTTAATTTATAAGCATATGGCTAAGAAGTGCAATCCATACATGCTATGTAGTTTGTGATCATCTAGAATTTCTCCAATGGATGCATAAGTTATTTATTTTCAACATTTTAAGTAATTTATAATGTGGACAATGATTTTATAATGTATGTGTGCAAATGACTTCTGATGAGTGGCCCATTCATTTACCATTTATTTATTTATCTATCTGCTTTACTCATTCATTAAGTTATTTTACTAATTCAAGTTTCTAAGTAATAAACAAATAATTATTTGTGAAGTAAATTTGTATTTTAGATATGACAGCTATTGCTTAAATGTAGTTAATTAATAATTTCAAGAATTAGTAAATCATTTATTTATACTAGTCACTTAGTGTTATAATGTGCTAGTTAAGATAGATAAATGTAGAGCAGTTGAATGCTATTAAGCTAACAAGTAATTCTATGGTACAACATATAAATTGTATAACGGTTAAATTTATTTGAAGGATAAATTATTCTATTGAAGGTGTAAAAATTAGCCAGTGCTAATTCTCTATTCAGATTTTTTAATATTAATTAAGGATATTATGTGAATCTATTATTTAAAAGAAACCTTAGTGGTTGATTTGTTAAAATAAAAGATCTGTAAATATTATCAACCAAATGATTATTTTGTATCAGCGCTATCTTGGCAACATGTCTTTCCAAGTTTATGTAACTTTGGATTAATAGAATTGTAAATAAACCTATTGTTTCTTTATTTAAATTATATTCAGTTTTTGTTTATTTATTTTTTATATGCTATTGTCTTGGATTCTCAATATTATTTATTAAGTACAATATTAATTATTTTCATTTAATTAAAGTTGTATAGTATATTTTATTTCCACAGAACTAAAATAAAATCATGCATTTAATTCTGATTTCTGGATGAAATCTTTATAACAGATATCACATTTCCAGATACACAATAAGATTTATTCTAAAAGATATCTTAAACTATGTTATCTTCTAAGATAGAAGATTGTTTTCTTTGAAATGAGGATTGTCCATGATATTTTGATTCCACACTACTATTATTTGATTTCAATATTAAGGTACAGTTTTCATTTAGTCATTTGTGAAGATTGTTTGTGAGAAGATGGAGGGACATAAAATGCACCCTTGTCTTTCTCCCATCTCGAGTGACATCCTAGGTAAAAGGTTATGATTAGTCTAAATTTTTATATTATGCTATTAAATATTTAAATAAATATTTTTCTTTAAATTGTGATAAATATTGTTATCTTGTAGCAGGATGCAGTCACTTCCAAATCAAGTGTTTGCTTCCTATAGTCAGCCAGGATATCATTCACGCATCCACTTATCTAATCAATTACTTATCAAACAATGCCATATGTTAGTACATGTCACAAGAGTTGCAGTAGCATTCCTGAGAACATTTACTCTTGTTGATCTTTCAATGACTTACACAGTTTCTAAGTATTGTGATATTAATTAGAACTAGTATAAGATGTAGTTCTTATTGATTTCCTATGTTAGAAGAGAAGCACACTTGATGGAATCTGGTTTTATTGAATTAGCATTTAATTCTGAAACATTAGACAAGCAATTTTATTTAGAAATATTTTTTTTATGTTTTGGTTGCAACTTATTGTGCTCAGAGAATGTGATTTGATGGAGGGTTAAATTTTGTGAATATTGGATAAAAATGGAAATTTTTCCTCAATAATTCTAAATTATTATTATGCTCTGATTATTTGGTAGCACTGTGATTTTTCCTCCATCTTGTTATAGATCTCTGTGTATCAGTATTTTATAAATTTTATTGTAATCCCACTGTGTCTAGCTGAACCAGTCTCTCATTTTATTCTCATATTCACATTTTCTCTTTCTTTCTACTCTATCTCCCTTCTTACTTTTTCTTTCTCAGTTCATTTCTCTTTCTTCCTTTCACTCTCTTACTCTCTTACCCCACCCCACCCCCGTCTATTTAATAAGGTTGCAATATATATACTGCAACAATAAAAATCTGTTCATAAAGACAATTTATAGCCTTAAACCATAATCCCATGAATACCTTTCTCTGACCACAAACATTTGACTATACCAATCATTTCTTCTTTCATGCTTCAGGTTAAGTAAGCACAAAAGACTTTAATTAAATAATAAACACAAATAATATTTAGTTCAACTTAAATAAATAAACTTATACTTAGATATAATGAAAACAATAAAGATTTCTTTGCAGGTACACAAACTTATATATAATTTACCTAACATGAGTATATTATTATCTCACAGTTTAAGAATCTTCCAGTTAAGGAGTTGAGTACACAAAATTAATTAATTATTAGTCATCATCTTTTGTGACTTCAGAGGTTGCCAATCAGTTAATTAGAGTTTGAATCAAAGCTCGGTTAATTTTTTAGTAATAGAAATTTATTTAACTATTACTAAATCACAGACGAAATAATTATCAATCCCCACAGATTTCATTCAGCTCATAAATATTTAATGGATATTTCAATTTAATCTTTTATAATTTATTATCTATTATAATATAGATTGACCTATGAATCTATAATTATGTTAATAATCTGGCTGCTTGTAATATATATTTAAATTTTGAAGGAATATTACTTTTTGGTAGATAACATGTGAATAAAACAATAGACTAATATAATATGTTATCTCATACCATACTATTTCTGAATGGATAATGTGCCTCTGTCTAGGAATGATATCAAAATAATGTTTAAGTATTGATCTAACCCTTTTACAATCTCACACATAGTATGTTCAACTCTATTTTCAAAATAAACATAAATATATAATCATTAATGAATTTGGAAAATACTTTTCAGCACTGGTTATTTCAATATTCATAGAATAATTTTTCATCAGACAAATTAATTGGACATCAATATGTTAAAAGGATAAAAAAATATTCCATAAACTGGGTTATTGATGAGGCTGTAAAAGAAATAAGATGGTCATTAAACCATTAAACATCACATGATCACCATTTCTTATGCTTGCTCATAACTGTTATTGAAACAGGCATAACATTTCATACAGTAGTGCCACTCAGTGCAAGCTAGTATAATCAATGAATGCCAGAAGGCTTGTGCATAAAATCCCTATCTAGTGCCTACTCATCCAATATCCCTAGACTAGTTTCTAGCTTGTGACTTTCATCAGTGAGAAGTCTTGAATCTGGAAGCACTGCACCTAGATCTTAATATATAATGCAAGCCTCCAACAGCACCTTTTATCTCTTCTTAACTATAATATATAAAATAAAATTTAAAACACAATATTTTCAATCCAAGCTCATTAGCTTATATAGGTCTGAATTCAGCTCAGTATCTATACATTTTGGTGTCTTTGGTTCTTTAATAACAATAGCCATCACTATCCTATTATGTAGGTTTGATATTAAATCACTAAGCATCACATGATCACCATTTCTTATGCTTGTTAATAACTGTTATTAAAACAGGCAAAAACACTCCATACAATAGTGCCACTCAGTGCAGTAGCGCCACTCAGTGCAAGCCAGAGTAATCAATAGATGCCAGACGACTTATGCATAAAATCCCTATCTAGTGATTACTCTGGTTTGTACTGAGTGACACTACTGTATAAAGAGTTTTGCCTGTTTTAAGAACACCAAAAATTATGCACTTTTATGCTTGTTACAGAAGCTATATTTATCAATATTTATTTACACTTAGCACTTTCAAAGCTCCATGGCTTCATATTCATAACTGAGTGCAGTTTATAGTAATGATGGGGAGTATTCTAATAACAGGTATGATGAGAAAGCATAAAAAATGGTGATCAGGTGGTGTTTGGTGGTTCAATAACCAATCCTGCCTAATAGGATAGTGGTTGCTATGGTTATTAAAAAACCAAAGATACCAAAATGTATGGCTACTAAACTGAATTCAGATCTATATGACTATATAAGCTAATGAGCTTGGATAAAAAATATTATTGTGTTTTTAATTTTATTCTCATAGTTTTGTAGTTAAGTAGAGATAAAAAGTGGCTTCTGGAGGGTTGCATTAGATCCAAAGATCTAGGTGCAGTGTTCTCAGATTCAAAGCTCCTCACTGACAAATGCCATAAACTAAAAACTAGTCTGGGGATATTAAATGAGTAGGCACTAGATAGGGATTTTATGCACAAGTCTTGTGGCATCTATTTATTTCTTTGGCTTGCACTAAGTGGCATTACTGTATGGAGAGTTTTGCCTGTTTTAATAAAAGTTAATAATTATAATATAATAAAGTAATAATGGCATTCTAATCACAATTAGACGTACAAGAGAATGATTTTACCAGGAATATATATTTTATCATCTGCTTTAACTACGATTATTTATATATTAAATATATTAAAATGAAAGCCTACATATGCAACATTACTGATATCTGGCATACAGTTTCAATTGCCCTCCACTGAAGTGAACCATAAGCTCAAAACCAATTGGTCTGGAGAAATTCTTTCTCTTTTGGCACCTATAAAAACAAAGCTTGTTTAGAGCTATTGGTAAGCTCCATCTAGTAATATATATATATATAAGCATGAGATAATCAAATGATATTAAAATCTTAAAGAAACCCAATCAAAAAACTAAGAAAAAAAAGACATATGACTTATTGCTCAGAATGTGTAGCTATTTATTTATTACAATAAATATAAATGACTTAGTTATGATTTAATGCTAGGTTTTAGTTTCCCCTTTATCTTTTTTACCGTTTTATCTATTTTAATCATTAAGAACTAATCTACTTTTTAAGCAAATATATTTTCTCAGAACCAAGCTAATAATTACTCTTTTATTCTGACTAAAGAAATTACAATATAAAATAAAAATAACAAGATGTCATGAAATATTATGAACAGACACAAAAAAAACGTTTTCTCCCTTTTATGTGTTAAAATCTAGCGTGACAAAATAATGTTAGATAATTTTAAAATTAAAATTGTCAAGATTCAACATGCAACATAACCATTTTTGAGTAAGAATTTAAAACGAAAATACACATCTCTTATTAATTATTATAATAAACATAATAGTAATAAATAAAATGGAAGAGAAAAAACAAAGTATATAATTAAATGTGATATGTTGGACTATTTCCATCATCTATAAGTGAATGTTGAATGTAGAGAAAATTTTAAACTTTATTTAAACTTTCCAAACACAAACAGCTTGTTAGTAATAACACACAAATAGACAACACATGTTAGTAATTACACAGTGTTTTGAGTAGTGTTATTCTCCACTCTTCTTCAGGTGTTGCTGGCTTATATGCACAGTGACAATATTCGCTTAGAAGTTGAACTCGCACACCTTTAGATTTTTGAATATTGAATTTAAGGCAAACGCTCTAACCAACTGAGCTATTCTGTCAAAGGCAACATATAGTAGAAAATTGATATATTTATATATGAGGGTTGGTTCAAATCCTCTTGAGTCCTTCAAATTTTTTTTATATGAGCAAGGCTAATTAGTTTTCTTTTTTATATAAGGAAGGCTAATTAGTTTATTATTATTATTATTATTATTATTATTATTATTATTATTATTATTATTATTATTATTATTATTATTATTATTATTATTATTATTATTATTATTATTATTATTATTATTATTATTATTATTATTATTATTATTATTATTATTAATAATAATAATATAATAATAATAATAAACAATATTTATCTAAATTGCATGATGTTAAAATTGATAATAAATTGAAAATATGCTAGCCTTTCACATGCGCAATTATAACTGAGACAAATCAGGTTTTAAACAGCTATCTAATAAACAATCAAGCTAAGACACAAGACAGAGATTTTGATAGAAAAGGTTGATACCAACCTTTTCTAAACCTAACTTTTATATATATAAGCCAGTCTTAAGCATCTTAGCATGAAAGCTTTAAATATATAAACATATACAATTATCATTTATTGTGTTATTAATGTAATATATTATGGCACGAAATCTCAGATTTACTATACCGCAATTTTCAATTTTCAATTTTTCTATCAAAATCTCTGTCTCGTGTCTTAGCTTGATTGTTTATTAGATAGCTGTTTAAAATCTGATTGGCTGTCTCAGTTATAATTGCACATGTGAAAGGCTAGCATACTTTCAATTTATTATCAATTTTAACAACATGCGATTTAGATAAATATTTTTTACATACGTTGCTGCTATGAAAATTGCGGTATAGTAAATCTGAGATTTCGTGCCATAATATATTATATTAATAACACAATGAATGATAATTGTATATGTTTATATATTTAAAGCTTTCATGCTAAGATGCTTAAGACTGGCTTATATATATAAAAGTTAAGTTTAGAAAAGGTTGGTATCAACCTTTTCTATCAAAATCTCTGTCTCGTGTCTTAGCTTGATTGTTTATTAGATAGCTGTTTAAAATCTGATTGGCTGTCTCAGTTATAATTGCACATGTGAAAGGCTAGCATACTTTCAATTTATTATTATTATTATTATTATTATTATTATTATTATTATTATTATTATTATTATTATTATTATTATTATTATTATTATTATTATTATTATTATTATTATTATTATTATTATTATTATTATTATTATTATTATTATTATTATTATTATTATTATTATTATTGTTTAATATATTTCTTAAGAGGAAGATTAATTAGAGGCTTCCAAACACTGTATTGCCACACTGGGTTGACTTATAGGATTATTTACCATTGTCATATGAGCAACTTACTTGAATTTTCTTATATGCATTTTTTTTTCTTTATCCAATATCTTTGTATTTTCCCAATTAAGCATATGGTAATTAGTACATACATGATCTGCTATGGTAGACACATTTTTTTCACTTTTAACCATTAATTTGTATTCTTTCAATCACTGTTCAACATGGCAACAGGTCTCACCCTTCCACCTTCACATGGTATTTTATAGATGCAGTTTTTGTTCTTCAGCATTTCCAGTTTAAGCTTAGTAGAAGTAAGAATTCCTTGAAGTGTTGTATGGCTTTGAAAAGCTGTTCTAATGTTATAATAACTGCATATTTTCTTTAATTTGTCTGCCATTCCTGATATGCATGGATACACTACTGTACCAATAATTGTTTTCTCTTTTGGTGTCTCTTTGTGTTGTCTATTGAAGGTTTTCTTGATGACCACTGATGAATAACCATTCTTCAAAGCATTTGTTCTATGTGAATCTTTTCTTTTTTCAAATCACTGGTTTCTGAACAAACCTCCTTTACTCTGTTCCATAGTGATAATACAATTCCATGTTTAGTGCTTTTCATGTGATTGGATGTATATGCAAAGCACTTGATAGCATGTGTTGGTTTCTTATACACTATTGTTTTACCTTGCCCCAAGGAATATCCAAGAATGCCAATTTTTGTTCTTGTTCTGATTCCATTGTGAATTTAATTGAAGGAGATATGTTGTTAATGTGCATCTAGAATGACTGTAATTGTACCTCACCATGTGGCCATACCACAAAATATATCATCAACATACTGAAGCTGCACTTCTAGGTGGACAAGTAGTAGTATTTATGGCTGTGGCTTCAAGTTCTTCCATGTAAATGTTGCTGAGCAACAGTGACAGTGATGATCCCATGGCCATATCTTGATTTTGTTAGGAGAATTCTGAGTTATATTGAATGTATGTTGTGGTATTGCAGAATGTTAATAATTCTATTTTACTATTAATAGGTAGAGCTGCTCTAGTTTGTAGACTATTATCATCATATAACTTTTCCCTTACAATAGACAATGCCTCATCATGTGTTACACTATTATAAATAAAATTTATTACTTTTCCTTTAAAATTAATTACATTATTATATTGCATTTAATTAATTAAATCTGCAAAATTTTTAATTCTATAAAGTTTAGCATCATTATCAGCATTCTTAGTTTTACATTAATTATAATTAGCTATATTAAAATCATCACCTATATTAACACTATGTTTATAATTTTTAACATTTATTTTCATTAAATATTTATCTAAGTCATAATATAACAAAGTAGGTAATAAATAAATCATATCTATTAATATAAACCAACATGATTCTATAATACTATCATTAATTAATAACAACATACTTTATACATTTTTTAATGTCAATTGTGGTATCCCCATATCTTGTCTCATTTGCATACTTTCTATCACATACACAATATATATTTGCACATATATTGTATCTGTGATCAAATTATTTATATCATCAATTGCTTCTTTCAACATACATAATATATATATATATATATATTATATCTGTGATCAAATATATTTATGTCACCAATTGCTTCATTCAACCAGATCTCTGTTAAAATAACAATTCAGTCTTAAAATCAATTGTCAATTGTCTTAATTCTAAATCCATGTACATTTTGATATTGCTATTTATCTCATATTGATTTAAGGACTTATGAAAACTTGTATCTTGCATAACAGTATCATTAATTATCATAATATTCTCACCCCCCCCAACAATGTTATTGATAATTGATTCAGTAATTCTTTGCTTTAAAATGTCATTATTATTTATGTCTATTACCATTTTTAATTTTCTATAAAATGGTAATATTGCAGAACCATCAAATCAAATCTTATCTGGAATAATTTTACCTGAATTAAAAATAATTTTTAATTTTAGTATTACGTTTATAGCATACAAAGTTTATATATTTTAAAAAATATGCAATAACATCTTGTACTTATAAATAAAAAATACAAATAACATATTGCAGACAATTATGAATTTCTGAGCATGCTTTTGACTGAATTCAGTCATAGACATAACAATAAATTAACAAAAGTGGAAAGGTATATTAAGTAGACTGAAAATAAGTGAAATAATTTGCAAAAATTAATTGTCTAGAGTGGGCCATTTTTGTTAAAAAAAAAATTTAAATTATTTTCTTAGATTTAACTGATTTCAAAATATTAGTAGTTGGATTTCCCATAACAAGGAATAATTTTTGTTTTATTCTTTTTATAAAAAAAAATTTTAAAATCTTCATTTTCCTTTTCAGTATTATCAATTATATGAAGTGTATGTGTTTTCTTTAAATTTGTCTCTTCAGAATAAGCTTTAGTGGATTCATTAAAACCTATATAACTAGTATAAATCTTATTATAATCATGTGATATCTACTTTATTTCTTTGTTTATTAAATACAGTGGAGTGGCAAACTATGCTGAATTTAATAACATGATTTCAATTATACCCTATCCAAAAAAAAAATGTAAATAAGAAAAAAACATTAAAATTTTCAAATTTTATATTCCACAGCCATTTCTCCTTCTTGGAGCACTGTCATTTAAAAAAAAAGAAGTAAAATTTGTAAATAAATTTTACAGTACATCAATAAATGTTTTTAAGTTTTGAAGCACCACACATGATTGTAAATATATTAATAAAAGGTCTTCAGTTTATGATGAAAGCACAGAGTTTTTATTTTGTTTTATAATCTTTGATATTTTAGAACATATTGAAAGTTAATACTGATTCAGTTATTAAAATAATTAGGGAAATTGTAATTTCTTAATAAAAAGATTACTCTAGTTAGTCTAGTACATTTTTACATGAGAAAATATTAGTGAAAAAAAAAAATGTCATCCAGAGCATATTTAATAGAATGAAAGTCAGTCATTTTGCTATTTATTTTATTTTAAAAATAAAAATATGGTAGTTAATATTTTTTTTATTCTTATTACAGTAAATACATGAGTGAATCCACACTTCATAAAATATATCTAAATGTGTCCTCTCAATTGATTATTAATAACTATATTATTATTTATTTTTTAAAATTTTATTTATATTATAATTTAGATTTATATATTTATATCAACATCAGGTCTGCTCCATGAGTTTGTTCCATCTGGGTCAAAATTATGTTATTTTTATTTGATTTGATTTAATTCTAGCATAAGGCCATTAAATCAATCACTAGATAGCTTTTCACAGCAATTTTGTGGCATAATTTTTTGATATTTATTAATTAGCCTATAATATTGGCTATATATGAGTATATAATAAAGTGCTGATGAAACAGCTCCAAATACAATAAAGTTATCTGCCTCAAAAACAACTGATAAAGCAATAAACATTACCTATAATAAAATAAAATAATCATTTAACATCAGTGAAATCAAGTATTGAAACATTCATTTTTTAAAATGATTCTTTTTATTATCTATTGATTTAATAATAAAAAGTCAGATGTCACATGACTTATATATAGCTTGCATTTACCAATATGTAAAATTAAGAGCATGCTAATGAGCTCTAAACAAGCTTTTTTATTTATTTTTTTATTATGATAAATGCTACTAATTTTTTATTAAGATGAGTTATTTGTGTCGCCCATATAATGTGCCACCTGAATGCATTGCACCTGCTGCATCCTAGCACAAATGGGCCTGCTACACATATAAAAAAGTGTATTTCAAGTGATCAAATTTCAATGTTAAAAAATGTATTCATAATGTAATTTTTTTAAATATAAAATTTAATGTAATCAATCTTAAACAAAAACAAAATAGATAACTAAAAAGAAATATAAATTTATTTAATAAATTTGTATAAACACATGACCAACTATTCTATAGCAACTCCACTCAATGGATATTATTTACATTATGTTACATTAAACATAAATGGTAAAATACATGGATGTTTACATAAAAATGAATAAACTTATAAACTTATTACAGCTCTTTTTTGTTTTTACATTTATAAAACAATCTACAAAAATAAAATTTTAATTATAATTCTAGCTTCCAACAATTTAGAAACACCCATTTCCCCTAATTGAACAAGATCTTTAACCATGTTTTCACATTTGCTTACATTTTCTTGACTACATGAAGTATCATTACATTTTCTTTCTTTGTAATTTTTAACATATTTTTAAGTGTTTATTTCAATTTTGTTTAAGCTTGATTATTTTAAATTTTTGGAAAAGATTCTATGTTATATATTGTAACCCAGTTCTTTTGGCACTTGGTTTCAATTAACATTATTTATGCATGAAATTGATGTTATTCTTTAAAAAAATAAAAAATAAGATAAAAATAATAATATTTGGTTAATAAAGTGTGCTATCCACTTTACCTAGATATGGTTTGTGTGAATGCAATATCATGTTTTTAAAATGACAAAATAATCTAAGTGTGATTATTGGTATAAGAGCAGGTTAATATAATTTTTAAAAAAATGTAATAAACTGTATTTAGTTCTAAAATGGTTATATAAAGAAAAAAACCATAAATGTCAATTAAGTAATTGTTAAGATAGTATTGTTTTAAAAAAGAAAAAAAACTTCTGATGAATTTATTTGGAAGAAAATAATTTTATGTATAATTATAATCACAAATAGTTATTTTGATTTGAATGTATTTATTATTTTCATTTATTAAACTGTTTTGTAATACATTTTAAATAATATTAAAAACCACATGATTCTAATAAGTTATACAATTTTTTTTTGTTTATGTTGTAATCAAATGATTTTTTTTGGTAGAGGTCGCTGGGGTTAAGGGAATGACCAAAAAATACTCAGTTCATTTTTTTCTGGTCTGCTTCCTTCCTCATCTTAACAGTACTAAATTTTATAACTTTATTATTTTCTTATTTTTGTAAAAACAAATTAGTAGTGTAATTGAAATTCCATCTACAATGCTCAGGTAAAAATTATGGTAAGACATTCTGTTATCTTTGTTATCTCTACCATTTTAAAACTTTCTACATTATTTATTATCATGTCTTGAAAGTTGGATTTTTTTAAAACAAAACTAAAATGGAGGAATTAACCAAAATTATAAATAAAATTGTTGTTTTATTTGAAGTAAGGAAAACAAATATTTTCCAAGTTAAAGCTAATTATTTAATAACTTATTCTTATATGTTAATATTTTCCTGGTATAAAAGAAAAATAAATAAAGGTAATATTAGAAAAAAAAACTTGAAACATTTTCCTGCATTTTTTTTTTTAAAAAAAAGATCATCTGCTTTTGTAAATAATGAAGATGCTTTGTACATTGGAATATGTTTGGTTCACTGATAATCATCCAGAGAGAAAGATTTTGAAAAAAGAATAATAATAAATTATATACATGTGTTCTAAAAAAATGACTTATTTGAAATAAATATAAAAATTAAATATACGTGCATTCTTTGAAAAAAAAAAAACTATCTGAAAACAAAGTGCTAAAATGATGAAAGTCAACTTAATAATATCTTTAGTGACCTGAGAATAAAATTAAAATATATTTTATATTGTATGCATAATGGAATTCATGTAGCTTCATTCATTTTCTAATTCAACTGCAGTTATTATAATACTAACCTCTAGGAAAATGTGTGCATCTTCTTCAATGTTCTAGCTAGCTAACTATATGTATAGTCTTCAGATAATGTGTATGTTTATCATCAATATTATAATATTCATTTTTTAAGGATCCAGATCTTTATCATTATAATCAAATTGGAATTAACTTTTGTTTCAACTACATTTTTTTACATGTTTATTATTATAATTGCCAAAGGAAAAAAAACTTTTCATTAGAAAAAAAATATGTTTATTAATTTCAGTGCATTGTGCATTGTAGGCTGTGACTGGATGAAAACTCTTTACTGGGATAGACAACTCAGTACAGAAATAGTTCTGCTAATGAAATAATATTTATTTATTTATTTAATGTTTTTTAAAAACAAAAAAAACAAAAAGAGAAAAAACTAATTGGTAAAATTTTATTTGGTTTTACGATATTAATGTATGTTAAAGTTTATATTGTAATGGTATGAAAAGTAGAGCTGCTTTAACCTAACCTAGAGGTGCAGATAGAGAGGGTTCAAACCTCACCTACTGCTCCTGATTGCTACTAAGTGACTTACTCCTCAAACCTCGCTAGAATTTATTCTTAATGTATGCCCGGTGGTCAGGGAGAGATAAGTCCACAAAATGAATTTTAACCTGTAGATATATATATAATGACCAGAATTGTATGTGTGTCACACACAGAAAAACAAACAATACTACAAAGTTTTAGTGATAATGAATGACAGACAAAAAGAAACTTTTATTAATTATGCTAGCAAGATTCTACAAAGATTCACAGATTGAGCTGCAGGCTATTACCCTACAACCATCTACAGACACATATAAAAAATCCCTTCTTTGTAATGATAATGATAAACAAAAATTTATATTATAAATTTTCTTAAAGATATTTACATCCAATGGATGTGTTACATAAAAATCAAGAGAGAGACATGATTCATTAACTCTATGAATAGGGAACATGGGAATAAATAAGTGGTCAAACTCAATTAAACACTTTGGACAGGTTTAAATCACAGCCCTCTACTAATGATTAAAGAAAATGAAATAGTGACCCCAGCAGAAATTTCCAGCTATGATTGAAACATTTCAATAATATTTTGAGAAAGATTTCAAAACAAATACAAATATACAATACTGTGCACTAAGGTGATAGCATATTGTGGGCTGTGAAACTCGAGACATAACAGCAACTAAGAGGTTAAAACCAGATATCCCTCTGTCTCTAAACTGGGTTAGAGAGAAAAGTGGAATCCATTTGCTAAATGCGTGACCCGGATTCAGTATACGGAGTTTTCTTGCTTATGTCCAGTTACATACATTGAAATATCTGAGATAGATATGAGATCCCAAATTTTTATTGATTTTAATGAAGATCCATAAGTACGTATATTAACTTAAACAAACTTAATAAAAGAGAAGTACTGTATATATGTTGAGATGCCCACAGATCACCTAGGATGCGATACCATATAAATATGGTCAAGGACCTTTAAATTTTAAAAAGAGAAACCCTCTGCAAAATATATATACTTTATGAAAGCTCAACCACCACTGAAAAATCCACAGAAATTAATAGTAACTTTCCCTTTATAAAATTTAGATCACTAACACAAATGGGCAGATATTTTATTGATTTAGTTGAAGTTTAACCGATCTACTCACAGAGCCAATGCTATTTATAAAACTTTAACACATATACAGATTGTCAAATGTACACTCTCTTTATACTAAAAATATATAAATGTGAATGTTTATTTTATTTCACGCTCTTTAAAATACAGCTTTAAATTTGTAACCCTTCACTGATTAAAAAAATAAATAAAGACATTATTTATCAGGATCTTTCTTTTTTATATATATCAATATAAAAAAAAACTAAATTAAAAAATCTTAGAAGTTTTTATAATAGAATCTTTATAGTCATTCGAAAGAATCTTTAGCAATTAAATATTGATTTTTAAGAATAGGATTTGCACTTTTTATGATTTGCTTTCTTTTCTTTCTAAGTAAAATATCTATATAAAATAAACAATTACGGGAGCATAATAGTGGAAAGTTAAATGAAACACTTTCTAATATATTAATAAGAACTATTGCCACCATTATATGTAATAACCCACCAACCATTACAATATTTAAAAAGAGAGAGAGAGAGAGAGAGAGAGAGAGAGAGAGAGAGAGAGAGAGAAAGAAAAGAAAGCAATTAATGAAATATAATTTTATAAGACGCGAACATATAGATTTCAAAACACACACACACATATATATATATATATAACAGCAAAGCAGACATTTATATTTACATTGAGGAAATATAACTAGGGGATAGCTACCAGCAACTAGATGGGGTGGATCAAGATGGGTTCATTTGATATTTCTAGCAGGTCTACTCAGTTCCTCAAATTGTTTTCATGTTTTGAAGGCAGATATTCATGAATACAGGGCAGGCATACAGGGCAGACACTTTAGTTCTCTGGCTGGCTCACATGGTTACAACTTTGGTCTCAGAAATGGATAAGGAGAGCGAAGGCAAAGAGATTTCTCCCGCATTTTCGCAGAGCAACACATTATTGGATTTATATATATGCTGAAGAAATAGATTATGACTTAAAATAAGTACAGCAAGCAAGATTTTACAATGTTGTCAAATTTTTCAGCAAACTTCTTACAGCAAAATTCTTAATATCAAACTTCAGCAAAGGTTACAGCAAGCTTAAGACCGAGAACAAAAGAAAAATTCTTTATTTATACTTTTTTTCCAATTATATTTTTAATCTACTCATTAGTAGCGAATAATGCCCATTGTTTGAAATTTTCCCTGTTATCTATTATTTTATCTAATTAAAAAATGTTTTATAAATTAAATTTCTTTTCTTAATGGATCCTATTTAATTAAGAAATTTACCTTATCTATTTCTGCCATCATATATTTTAAAAATAGTTATAAATAAAATTTTAAACTTTCTATATTTTATTTCATTAACTTTTTAAAATAATTTCCTTTATCAACTTATAACTATTTGTGCAGGTCATTATTTATTTTAAGAAAGAAACATACATTTACTGTGGTTGGCCTTAGGGTCTTAGCTACTCCACAGTGAATGGTGAAGCTAGCATATATATATATATGCACAACTTCAATATTTATTACATAATATTTTAAGGGTCTTGTAACAACAAGTGCAGGTCTTACTATCATTACTTTGGGTTAAGTTTATATTTGATATAAAGTTATACCTGTGAAATATATCTGATTTATTACATGCAAATGGAGACATGAACCTTGCATGCTAGATATTTAAAAAAAATGTTTAAAAAAAATTTTTTAATGGGTAAAACAGTACTTTAAATTTATCAGAAATAACTATTTAAAAAAATGCTATAACAATATATTTCTTATTTAAAGTTTCAATAGAATTTATATTGCATTAGTTAATTGATTTATTAACAGTTATCCTTTCATAGTAGATCCACTTTATTTTAGTCTAAGCTTTTATGCTATATATTACTGTTGAATGTTCCTCGATTAGAATTAAGTTTATTATACTTTCTGCATGTTATGTACAGTCTCTTGGTTAAGACATGTGTAGTTTAATTCATTGGGTTCAGATATTGATTGAAGTATACATTTTAATATAGGTTTATTATTATTAGTGTGTTTCACTATCTTGTCTAAGTGTAGAGTTAGTATATGTTTAATATCAGCATATTTTAATATTTATAATGTATTTTGTTTTGTGGGATGAAGATGCTCTCCCCAAAGTACTTTATTTTACATAAGAGGATTACTTTTGATATAGTGTTATTATATGTTTTGTAGTCAATGTGACCAAGTCCCATGAAGAGAACTATCCAGAGCATATATTTAGTATAGTTAATGTGTTTTAATTCGAGTATATATAATATTTAGTATAGTTAATGTGTTTTAATTCTAAGAGAGGATTATCTTTGATGCATGTTCTTTTTTTAGGTGATGAGACAGAGTCCACCCCTACATTTTTATGCCTGAGAGATGGGCTGGAAACCACAAAATGCTTTAGCATAGTATTTTACTCTGCAGATATTAAAGTTGGTATTTTTGCATTCCTCATGTGAAATTAAATATATCTTTCCATCATAGAAGGTGTAGATTATCATGCTCTGTTTAAAAGTTATGGCAAGGATAAATGTTGGATTTGAGGTGTAAGTTCCTCAAGGTGCACTTTATTATCAGTAGTACCTTAGTAATTGGGATCAATATCTGTATTGTGATACTGAGCCTTGCTGGTAGCTCACAAAAAAAACAATGGAGAAAATTAATTTAAAATTGTATATTTTAAAATGCTTATTTATTAAAGGAATATTCGAACATAATATTTTAGTGTTATTAATAGTTAAGAAAGATTCTTTGCTTGAATTAAATCATTCATAATTAAAATATTTATTATAATTTATGTGGACATTAAATTAAATATGAAATGGTGAGTGGGACTTCTGATAAATGACCCATACTTAGTCATAATTTGTCTAATTATAAACTGTAACTTGGTTAATTTTATTAGTAATAGATTTAACATTTTAAAAGAATTGTATTTGAACCCAGTTTATTAGGTTACACAAATAATATGTAATTACTTTTGTGTATTTCATATCGTAATAGTAATAAAAAAAAATAGTTAGTCAATAATTCAAGGTAAGAGATTTATTTTATAGAAAGTTTTCTAAAATTATAAATCAGTGTAGTGGTAAATCAGCTGCACATTTCAGCTAGTTACTCCAGTGTAATAGCTGGATCCCAAACATATAGGAATTTATTATTTTAATTTATACCCTGGTAGAGGACAGCTTAATGCATTAATGTATTTGCACTATCAATGTTATATTATTTAATAAATTTATGTATTTTGTTTCATTCTGTGTTAATAATAAATTGTAGTCTTATTCAATATTTGTTGTCAATTTATTTATATTTTATATGCCAAGTATAAGTGTGTTTGCAAAATATTTGCAAAACATTTTCCTTGAGTCCTAAATTGTTTCAAACTTTAGAATATACCAAATAAACAAATTTATGCAGATCTGAACATTTCATTTTGATAATGGTTATTTAATGGAAATTGCAAACTTTAGATTAAGCATTATTTAATAGTAAAATGAATTTATTTCTAAGTTATTAACCCTGACTGCACATTATTCCAGTTACATTTTAGTTAAATTATTGAATTGATTAGTTTTAGTTAATTTATTGTGTTGTCATGGATGATGAAAGGATACAAAAGATACTCTTGTTTTTCTATTATTCTGGCTGGAATCCTGGATAAAAAGGCTGTATTATTCCAAATTTTATGTAATTATTTTATTTCATTATTGATCATATTTATCACATCTTTAAATAGTTATAGTAGTTGTTATGATATGTGAGAACACATTAGCTTTTAAGTGAAGTGAATGTTTCCTATAGCCTACCAGAATGCCTGTCATGTGTGACAGCACAGTATTGTAGAATATTTTCCTAAAGTAAACAAAGGAACCCTGAGATTATTATCATTATCATTATTCCTTATTTAAGAAGTTATTAATTATTGTTACTATTATAGTTATGTTGTGGCATGAAAGAGCTTGAATTTCAATAAATACCATAAGAATGGTATTTTACTTTTATTTTAATTTGTAGGAGTAAAGTTCATTTCAGATCATATTGGTAAATAATTTACGTATATATATTGAAACAGATATACTGTTCCACGTATATATTCAAAAGACCCCCCCCATTTAAAAAGAATAGCATGATTTGTTGTTAAAAAAGAAAAGAAAAGACTTAATAATGGTTAAGGAAAACTAAAAATTTAAAGAAACAAAGAAATCATGAAAATTGACAGCAATAAAAAAAAAAGATAATTTGGTCAAATTAAAAAGAAAAAAGGACAACAAATATGTTTAAATCTGCAATTAAAAAAAAAGTATAAATCTTTCTTTATTAAAATTCATCAATCCAAAAAAAAAAGAAGAAAATCAATAAAGTAAAAAAAAGAAAAAAATATATTTAAACATTAAAAAAAGATAAGCTTATTTTGTATTTCAGAAAATAATTTGTAAGGCAAAATAATTTAGGCGTTAAGCCAATGCTCCAGACAAGGAAATTTAAAATTAATTGGAATTCAAAAACACATAGCCAGATAATTGAAAATGGTCTTCTACTTCCAAAAAGAATAGCCAATGATCTGGGGGAAATGGCACGAAAATGGATGAAAACATACACCAACACCAATTGAAGCAAGCGTCCATGTAAAGTGAATCCATTCCGATAAGCAGAGAGAGTATAAATAGGCTGGAAAATTTGGATTATCAGAGAGTGTTTGTTTTTTATCAGTTTTATTAAGTAAAGCAAGAGAGAAAAATCAAACATATCCATGAAGAAACAATCTAACATGGGCAGTTAGCCCACCTTTTTCTCTCTATCCATGATCATGAAGTAAGCTCCAGCCTCAGTCTACAGTGCCATTCATCAAGCCTCATTGTTATGGAAAGAGAACAACAAGTAAAAAGGTAAGAATTAAAAAAAATAATAATTCAATTATTAATTCTGTAACAAAGTTTATAATAAAAAAATTAATGGAGAAATATGAAAACATTAATTGTGTTCTATATTTCAAATCATAAATGCTCTACCAACCCAGAAATCCTGATAACAAACTTATCTGTCTATGTTAACTGAAAAATCAATATCTGAGCTATGTATCAGAAGAATTAAATTAAGACAATAAATGAAACTGATGATGAACTTATATATAAAAATATACGTCTGTAGCAGACCAAATAAATATTTATGTTAAAATAATAAAATGCTGTATAAATTATAAATGCTTACCTGCATATTACTAATATCTAAATAAAATAATAAAATTTATGTGTATGAATATACATCTATACTTGATTAAATTATAAATGCTCCACAAACCTAGAATGTTTACCTACCTGTAATAATTCTAAAAATAATGAAATGCTGTATAAATCATAAATGCTTAACTGCATATTACTTATATCTAAATAAAATAATAAAATTTATGTGTAAATATATACATCTCTACTTGATTAAATTATAAATGCTCCACAAACCTAGAATTGCTGAGATTATGTGTTTACCTACCTGTAATAATTCTCAAAATAATGAAATGCTGTATAAATCATAACTGCTTAACTGCATATACTTTATTAGAAGGACATGAAAATGAATTACTGATAAATAAAGTGCTTCTAAACTTCTTCTCATATGTGAACTGAAAATAAATCTTCACATGGATACACATGGACTTGAAAATGAATTATTATTAAATAAACTGCCTCTAAACTTTTTCTCATAAGTGAGCTGAAAATAAATCTTCACATGGATACACGTGGACTTGAAAATGAATTATTGTTAAATAAGCTGATTCTAAACTTCTCATTAGTGAACTGAAAATAAATCCTTACATAGATATGCTTGAACTTTATTGGAAGGACTTGCAGATGAATTTTGTTAAAACAAAATTGTTTTTACTTAAAACTATTTTTAGTTGTTCAGTTCTATTTTGCATCACTCATCATTAATTGCACTTGTTCATAACAATTTCATGCCTTCTGAGCTATATCTGGCATAACTAGACCTAGGTAAGTCAGGTTGTAGTGAGATGGAACTCTAGTGGTGCCATTTGAAAAGCCAAACACAGAAATTTCTAGATGCTTCTAGTCTCTATGGTGCTACATCTTCTGATGAGCAGGAAATATTGTTGTGGGGGTGGGTGATGTCTGTATTGGGGAAAGCCAACAATGGTTCCTTCCTACAATATGCTCATCAGGAAATTGTTACAACCGATGTAATAAAGGAGTTGTTTGGCTCCAGTTACAATATATTTTTAAAAACATTAACAAAAACATGAGAAGATATCATTATTATTTAAAGATGCAAATACTTATAGCTCAGAGAATGTGCTTTGATAAAGGGAGAGTGTTGTTTGTATTTTAAATTATTAATTTAGAGAATGATTGCAGTTTTCTCTCTTTTCCCCAAGTTATTTATTTTACTGATGATAATTTATTTTATGATTTTAATTTCTTTCTTTGTCTTAATTGCATATCTCAGTGGCTGAATTTTTATAAGAAACTGACTACTGAGCATAGTCCACATTTTCATTTAACCATGGGTCTCAAAGTAATAGTTATTTATTTATTAGGTTAAAAATGAATTATTTCCACTAAGTTAAATTAGGTTAGAAATGGATTCATCATTTGATTTAATTAGTCAATATATTTTTAGGTTAGAATATATATATATGCGTGTTGTAAAGTACTATACATTTGCAAATTCAATAAACAATAGGTATTCTAATCAATATTTATCAACAAAATGTGACTGATTATATGTTATATACATTTGGACATAAGGGAAACTTGGAACAAAATATAGTATAGCTCTTGGCTTCTCTATACTTTATTTTTTTTGTTTATTCATTTTATAAGTAGATTTTCTATCATCAGCTCTTATCTTATGTAATTATTTTTGAGGTTTATCTGTTGTTTCTATAATGATCCTGTCTTTCTTTAACAAATACAACTGCCTTTATTTTTTATATTATTTTTATATATTTTCCACATTATTATTCTCACCACTTTCTACATTTTTGTCAGACATATTTTTTTTTAATCATAATATTTTCATTTCTCAATAATTTAATTTTACTTGATAAATTTATCACAATATTTAAAGTTCAATGTTAAAGAAAAATCTGTTTTTTGATAAAACAAAAAATTAGCAACTGTTCTAATTAATATTGACTTATTGGTGCTGATATAGTACACACTTGATGCCATTTTGAATTTTATAACTCACCCAAAACCCCTGCTGACACACCAAAGTGATAAATGACACTGATTACTAACATGCGGTTTTAAAAAAAAGGCGGTTACAAAATCACAAATTTTATCATTAATTAAAAAATCAAAATGCAAAGTTTGCAAGTATCATTGAGTAATTAATAATCAAAATCCTAATTTTGACCAATATTTAACATTTAATAAAAAATCAAAATCGAATCATGTCAGTAAAATACTTTGCATTAACATATGTTATTGCAATTTACATAAATCTTTCAAAAATCAAAATGCAATTTACATTTGTTATAAGCCTATGAAAGAAATCAAAAGGCAATTTATGTTTTCTACTTTAAAAAAACACATAATTAACCTACTTTTCATTAATATGCCAAAAGATTGCAACTTATAAAATAAGAAATACAGCATATTATTCTTTATAAATAATAATAGAATTTTAGTTTTTTCTTACCAGAAATTCTTTGTTCACTACTGTTGATCACTTGAAGGTTTTTATTTCTTTTTAAAAAAGTAGAAAACATAAATTGCTTTTTGATTTCTTTCATAGGCTTTTAACAAACGTAAATTGCATTTTGATTTTTGAAAGATTTGTGTAAGTTGTGATAATATATGTTAATGCAAAGTATTTACTCACACAATTTGATTTTGATTTTTTATTAAATGTTAAATATTGATCAAAATTAGGATTTTGATTTTTAAATACTCGATGACAATTGCAAATTTTGCATTTTGATTTTTTAATTAATGATAAAATTTGAGATTTTGTAACTGCCATTTTTTGAAACTACATGTTGATAATTGATATCATTTATCGCTTGAATGTGTTAGTGGGGATTTTGGGTTGGTTAGAAAATTCAAAATGGCATCAAGCATGCACTATATCAGCACCGTCTTATTTTTATTATAATATTTATTTTCACTTTTTAAGTTATCATTTAGAGTATCATTAGTTACTGCAATTTTAAGATTACCTTCAATGCTATTAAAATAGTTAAGATTTTACTTCATTAACACTTAAAATAAATTAATATATATGTGTGCTCTGTGCACAAATAATGAAGCTATTAATTGACTGTGAAATTATCAAAATATACTGCCAAGTGCTTTCGGGACAGTTTGTAGTCCCATATTCATGGCGACTTGTATTCAATTAATAACTATAATATTAATGCAAATTGTATGCAAATTTATATGCAGATGTTATGTGGACTATTTTCGAGATAGGAAAAAGCAGGCCTCTCTTCTGTTGATTACTGATGGGTCACTTACAATGTACTAAGCTTCCCTAACTTTATGTTTGATGTCGTTTGTTTCAGAGCAAATGACATTGGTTGTGGTGGGTAAAAAAGCATGTCCAGTGGCTCTTTCATGCTCAACAAAAACCGAATTACCTTAAGCTTTGTTTTGGTTCTCAACACAGATACCTTTACAACAGAATCAAAACAAAGCTTGAAGGTAATTTGTTTTTTGTTGAGCATGAGAGAGCCACTGGACATGCTTTTCTACCCACCACAGCCAGTGTCATTTGCTCTGAAACAAATGACATCAAATGTAAAGTTAGGGAAGCTTACTACACTGTAAGTGACCCATCAGCAATCAACAGAAGAGAGGCCTGCTTTTCCCTATCTCGAAAATGGTCCACATAACATTTGCATATAAATTTGCATAAAATTGGCATTATAGTTATTAATCGAATACAAGTTGCCTGAATATGGAACTACAAACTGTCCCGAAAGCACTTGGCAGTAAATTTTGATAATTTCACAGACAATTAATAACTTCATTATCTGTGCGCAGAGCACACATATATATTAATGCTATTAATTATATCTTCATTTCCCAATAATTCTTGTTCAACTGTATATTTTTAATTTTTGTAAATCAGCTATTTTTGTTTCAACATCCACAATTTTGTTTTCAGAGTTTGTAATATTTAAACATTTATCATATATAAAACATTTCATAATACATGAAATTTATTATTGCATTTACTATATAATCCTTTGTTGCTTATCAAATGTTATAGTATTACAAAGAGCACACGGTATGCCACCCATAATGATTAATTATTTGCCTCCCATTAATAATAATAGATATATTACTATTTATTTAAGGGAACTTTACATATCTATTATTATTAAATAATAATAATAATAATAATAATAATAATAATAATAATAATAATAATAATAATAATAATGATAATGATGATAATAATAATAATAATAATAATAATAATAATAATAATAATAATAATAATAATAATAATAATAATAATAATAATAATAATAATAATAATAATAATAATAATAATAATAATAATAATAATTATACAACCAGAAAACAACAAATCATTACCCACAAAAGGATATAGGCAAAGATATAACAATTACAGAACAACTTCCAGACTCACTCATTAAAAAAAATAAAAAGTCATCAGTGAGACCAAATTACTAATAAACTTGGTGATGATAAAGAAGACAAGGAAACAAAAAGCCCTAATAATGACAATATCAAACATAATCAAGACTAACCAGCAAAAATAATAGAAATAAAAAGTGAAACCTTAACTAACCTGACACAAACAATACAAACAGGTTTGCCCCAAACAATACAAGAAGAAACAGCCCAAAAAGAAGAACAAGAAGCCCACCAAAAAAAAGATATACATTTCAAAACAGTCAAAACCAAAAATCTTAGCTCACACAATGACAAACAAGTGTGCCAATCAAATGATGCTCCTGATGAAGAAGTCAAATTAGATTATAAGGATGCACAAGAACAACTACAAATAGTCAATCAAGATGTAGATATGAACACATATACTTTGAGCAATATCAGTGAAATCATAAATCAAGATGATTGGAATAAAAGATTTCAGCCCATCATTAAAAAAACCAGGAAAGAAAGCTAGGATTTATCCTCTTCATGAGAAAAAAAATTATTAAATTCCTCGACCTCAAATATATATATACATCTGCAAACTATGCAAAGAAAATGGCAACATAACCGACAATATGGGTAATTCAAACAGTAGACAGGCTTTATAGACATTAAATGATTCAAATAAGTAAACAACATGTTATTTCAATTCATAGATATTTGTTGGATAAACATCTATAGCAATCATATGAATTTAAATCAGGTAACAATGAATTGATACGACAACAAGAATATCAAAATCATAAAAACAATAAAATAAAATTTGGATTAGGATTTGAGCCCACAAACATAGTTCAATATATTAAACTTTTGTCATTGAAACTAGTTGATCAATATATAAATGAACATGCAAACATGGTTGTAATCAATGTATCATCTTTCAGTATTGAGACAGTTTTCTTTGATGTATATGTGCTCTTATATAAAGCTATGTATCAAAAATCTAGATACTGCCATGTAAAAAAACAAAGAATTTACAAAATGTAACTTCAATGTAAAAATTTTCTTGAGATAATAAAGTGCCTTTTGAAACACCACCACCACCACCACCACCACCACCACCATCATCATCATCATCATCATCATAATAATAATAATAATAATAACAACAACAACAACATGGGCAAAAAAACAATGCAATCAATAGAGAACTACCAAAAATAACATTATTAAAAAAAGAAAAAAAAGAATTGAATATATATACAGAGATAAGATTTTGTAGATCACTTTGTTACTGTCAAAACAGTGAAAACAGTAACATTAGATTATTTTGAGAAACAAATAATTACACTGATATGAGGAAGAAAAAATGTGTGTGTGAGCAGTTTTAGATAGACAAATGTGTATAATTATACATTCTCACAGATAATAATATATGGAGAGATGTATGTAAGAGATAACAAAGAGGAATGTAAAAAATATATGGATGAGAGAACAAATAGATAATATGAAAAGCGGAATTAGATAGAACAAAATATATTATTGGAAGATATGACAAACGATGGACTGTTGAATTTTTTAACAGAATCACAAGATACAGTAAAAGACCTAGAAAGAGATAACATGTGAGATAAGTGGATAAGTATGTTTATTGGGGGAGATTGTAGAAGTAAATAACTGGAGAAACTGAATTATGGATAAACCTTCAATCTGTAGTGGATCAATAACGATTGAAACTGGCATAATAGCGATGTGCGGCTTGATAAGAACGATCCATTGATTATATTCCATCTGATGTCAGTTGATCAAATTAGTGCCTAATATTAAAAAGAAGCTATGGAAAAGACTGGTATGAAGAAAAAAAAGAGGGTAAAGCAGCTTTAATGAAACAGTTGTTGGTCAAAGATATTTTCAGCATTCCCCCCCCCCCCCCAGAGAAATGTGAATAAAAAGTTATTTTTCACAAGTTTGCTGATAGCTAATTAGATTGATTATAGAACATTTATTTAAAATATACATATATGCTTTTTATGGAAATTTTCAAATAACTGAAAACATTTCTATTCGGATTCAGAACCTAGATTTTGGATGGAATAGACTGATTCAATATATGTATATGTATTTATGCTCTCTCTCTGTACGGATTCGTATAATTTAATATTTTAAATATGTAATTATTTAAAAATAAAATTAACACAAATTTTCATTTACATTTATAAATTAAAAAGGTAACCATTTATAATTTTTATTTTATTATTTCACACTAATATTTTTTATTTATTTTATAAAATATTTATTACAATTTATTTTTTATAATAATCACGTGAATAAAAAAAACACAAAGAAATAAAAATAATCTAAGTCATAAGCGTTTATTGCTTAATCTGATTATTAAAATGATACTTTTAATATTTTCATTGCTGTATATTTATTTCAAAATAATATGTTCGGCTCATATAGCGATAAACAAAAAAGAATGTGTGTTTTACAGCACCGAGGAGCGTTTATTTCTATCAATGGTTTTAAAAAATTTTGCTTTTACCCCAGGCATAGAAATCAAATGTCGAGACCAATCAGGTTTAGATTACTTAATATTTCCTTTACCCGTTACCATTAATCGACAAAATTATCAATCTACGCTTAGTATAACTTTTCAGATTTTAAAACAAGGAGAAACTGTTGTAGAATGCGAAAGTAATAACGAAGAGATAACTTCTGATACTTTAACCGTTTTACTAGTTATGCCACCAATTCTAAGTATTTCCCAAAATCCAATAATTGTAACTCCCCCAAATCTGACATTTACAGTAGTGTTTTCTATGCCAGTTGAAGAAAGTACAGTAACGGTATTATGTGAGGAATTTCATACAGAAGGTGACATGAAACTCAACTTTGAAATGGTAACAGTAAATAGAGGAGCAAAAAATGCTGAGGTCAAATATTCTATTGTTTCCAGAGGAAACCCAACTAAAGTAGTTTGTTTTGCAGAATCGACCAAAGGATTACAGTATCAACGCTCACACTCTGAGGGCAAGCATTCATTTTTTATTTTCTTTGAAGATCCTATAAATCAATTCCCACATTTGAAGATTATACCACAAATCAAATCAACATTTTCTCAGTTAATTAGATTAATGATATCTCTTGTTAGACCTCCACAACACTCTAATGAAGAAGTGATGGTTACATGTTTCATCCAAACATATGGAAATTCTAAATCTTTATTAGAAAACAAAAAAACTACAAGTTGTGCATCCCTAAAGGAGTATAAGAAAAAAGTGACATCGTTACATAACATTCCCCCAGAAAGTCATCTCTATTCTCCTTATAACATGCATTATCAAGATTTGCTTTTTTTAAGTGAACAAACTGCAAATTTAATTGCTTTTGAAAGGGAAAAAGTGTCTTCAGATTTTACTGAATTTCTGTTAGTTGCTTGCTGTTCTTTTGAAGAAAATAATCATGAAAGAACTTTTCAAAATCTTTTAGCATTAGCTGAGATTGAAGTATTTAACAGGAGGTTTTATCCTATCAATGCCCAAGTAGCATTAATTCCCAAACGACATTTAGAAAAAGTGTATCCTGACCCAGCTTATGTAGAGCTGTCTCCTTGTTCATGTGATTTGATAGAAGATGAGTGTGACATAAATTGTTGTTGTGATAAGCATTGTTTAGGGTTTAAAGGTCTTATAAAGTATTTTCAATGTTTATATCCATCACCAGCACTTAATGATTTCAACATTAATTATCTCTGCAATTCATCTGATGTCAGTATGAGTAAAATAATGCGTGCATTATGCATATACTCCATTAATGTCGATTATCTTGGAAAATTCTTTGCTATCCAACCATCAGCTAAAACTTCAAAAAAATATTATGAAGTCATAAAGAAAAAAACTACTTATTCTTTTGAACGAGGAACACTTCAAGCCATACGTGGTAGTTTATCTGGTTATAAATATGGAGATACTGTACTTACTCTTATATATCTCTCTTTAAATAAAATTAATCTCAAAGGATATTTAGGCTTACCATTTTCCTTAATAGGTTCCAATGACTGCTCTGATTTTAAGCCTATACAATTTTTGATAGATCAGGAAAGCATTTGTAGGCATAAAATGACAAAAGAAGTCTGCAAGAAAAGATTACCATTAAATGCATACAGTTTTTTAAATTCTTGTGCTATTCAAGCTAAATTGTGTAAAAATTCTGTTAATGTCTTAGTCAGTGTCAATGATTCTAATACTGCTACTATTCAAATAAATTATGTTTGTAGTGATAGCAAACAATCATGCTTTGATTTAAATAAACTTCCACTAGAACCAAGTTATGAAATTAGTAACAAGGAATGCAAAAATATAGTATCTCATGTAAAATATATTTTTAAAACTGATGGGCCAACAATTACTAATGTTGAAGCAGAGATCATTCTGACAAGCATGATTTTATTAGGAACATCTGATTTTCATAAACAAAAGTTTATAGTTATTTGGCATAAAAGTGAAGTTTATACTAGCCAAACACAAAGTATTTTAGAATATGGTTATATTCTAAATTCTCCTATTCTTAGTGGTGTTTCAGATGAAACACAGATTGATATTACTTCAATAAATCGCATTCATCTATTTAAGGCAGATAATTCAGGTTTGTGCAGTAGAATCAGAAAAGTTCCATTGTTGTTTGGACATAATATCTTTTATAGTTGTAAATTACTTTTTACAATAAATGACTTTAAGGATTGTTCTAAAGTAAATTCCATTGTTGAATCTCATTATAGGAATTTTTTAAATTCACAATATATTTCAAAAGCAGAAATTAACAGAGTCAATACCTTTAAAAAGTTTGTGAACATGTTTTTAATTGAAAGAACAAAAAATTACAGTACTAAAAGAAACATTTCTAACATAACTCAACAATATGATGAACCAATGGACTTTGAAGAACAAGAAATCAATTTAAATGAATTATTGGAAGCAGTATTTCTCCAAGATGGTGTATGTTATAATGTTGCATCTAATATACAATTAGTTATACTATATGCGCAAGCAATTAATAATCAACCAGTGTGGCAAGTTGTAGGAGCAGCTGTTGAAATTTTTAGAGAAAACTGGACACATCACTGTATTTTGTGCCAGAAATCCATAGAATCTGATGATGTTCAAAGTTTTATTCTAACTTTTGCAGTAAAATTTATAAAAGTCCCCCCTACTCCCTCCAATATTGGTCGTTTCTGGACCAATGAAGGCTGCTTGTTTTGCAAACGAAGAACATTTCAAAGTGAAATATTTTATCCATTTATTCATAAAAGTGATTTCTATGAACACACATTTAATATTTTAAAGTTTAGTTTAGTAATTTTTTTTATTGTTTTTATTTTTGTACTATCTATAAAAATTGGTTTTTAATATATAATGAAATTTTTTTTTTTTTGCTGACTATATTTATTATTTTAACACAGGCAAAACTCTCCATATAGTAGTGAAATGGTGATCATGGAATAAAGTAAATACCTATAATTATTTGTGTGATTAGAATATACAGTACGTAGTCATGCTGAAAAGTTTATTACTTAATAATTTTGACAAATTGTTATTTTTAATGGATTGAACAGAGCTGAGAAAATTCTATCCCATAGGTCACCTCCAACCCACAAAAGCTCTCAATCTGCCCCCCCCCCCCAGATATTTTTCAAAATCATATATAAAATGAACTTGTAAAAAGTGCGGTGTTGGCCGGGGGGTAGCGGCGCCCCAACCAATAGTGGGGGAGGGGGTGGGGGGGGCCGGCCGTGTGACAAGAAAAAAAAAAAAAACTTCTATTTAAACACACACACACATGCATTGCATATATTGAATTAAGAGTTAATGTAAAATAAAATATTTATTTTTTCAACTACATTTTATTCTCTCTTCAACTTTAATAATAGTTCTACTTCATTCTATGAGAGATGCAATATTCCAACAAATTATTTATATTGTGTGGTCAGTCTGATTATAGATTTAATCTACAAGGCTGGAAGCATTTTGTTTGTTTTGTAGTGATTTTTGCAGATGAATGTATAACTAGTAAAAATAAAACTTGAGTTTTACTTCATTTTATTATTATTCTGCATTTATTATTTTTTCATTAGGTTGGCTACATTGAATAAGAAAAAAAAATTGGCACAAAAAATAGTGCATTTCAAAAAAATGGATTGATGCATATAAATTTATAGAAAGAAATAGTAAATCAATGTGCCTGATATATCTGGAAAGTATTTCATTTAATAAGGAACACATTATAATGAGATGCAATTTATCAAAACATTCTGATTACAACAACATTATTAAGAAAGAAAGAAATATTAAAATAGAAAACTTGAAAAAAAAGCTTCTTCAAGTAGTTGACATATTTTATAAAAAGTAAAAACAAGTTTGAAAAAAAAACCCATTTGCTGAAGGGGATTTTATGAAAGACTGCATTCAAGCTGCTGTAGAATTAACCTGTCCAGGACATAAAAATAAATTTGGGAATATAAATATGTCACAAAGATAGGTTTAAAGTGAATTGGAAAAATTATCATTAAATGTGGAACAGTCATTAATAATAATGATGCTATTTTATTTTTCATTCATAAAAAATTATGGCTTTCATTTACAAAGAGAAGTTGAAATTGACCTGCTAATTGAAAAGATTTCCCATTGTTAATTATTAAAGATAAATTAAATAAATTTTTGGACAAATATAGCACTCTAATTTTTTTAATTGATAATTTTGTATGGTCCATGAATATTATAAATATCCAAATGATTCTTGGTAAAAAAAGACCCCCATCGCTGCTTTAGTTCATTCATCTAATGATTCAGTTATCAGCAAGAGATTTATTGTTGAAATAAATAATGTAAACTGCTGTGAAAGCCAATAAACATCTCACGATCACTATTTCTTATGCTTGCTTATAACTGTTATTAAAACAGGAAAAATTCTCCATATGTATTGCAACACACCTCACAGATGAAGGCCACAAGCCAGAAACTAGCCTGGGGATATTGGATGAGTAGGCACTAGAAGGGGATTTTATGCATGAGCCTTTCTGGCATCTATTGATTACTCTGGCTTGCCCTGAGTGGCAATACATATGGAGAGTTTTGCCTGTTTGCTGATTTATCATGGGATTTTTTTTTTTCAAATGAGTTCAGCAGAGGTTTCACTACTATGAACACGTATTTATTAATATAGTATATTATACAAGTAATTATACAACAAATATGTACAAAACTTTATATTGAATTTTCACCTACTTAGCTAAAATTAAAGTTACACCAAAGAAGAAGAATATAAAAGTTTGGTGGCTTTCCCTAGTTTAGATTATACTAGAAAATCCATTACTCATTTACTTAATCCACTGAAAGTAATGCTCAAATTTACTAAAAATTGAATATATCATATCTCTAGTTCTGCAATATGTCAACATTGGAAAATTTGCTGATGCTAGAATGTTGCTAATATAGTAAATTTTATTAATGCATTCTACTTCCCTTCAGAATAAGATTTTTTACTATTTGTTCTCATATAAGAAATGATTATAAGTATTGTTCATCAGCAAACCATAGGAATGTTAGATTTAAAAACATAGTTACCAAAATAAGGTATTTTTATGTTATGCTTTTTGCTTTGAAAAAACTCATGAATTAATGATTTGTTTAATAAGCTCCCATGAACATGATCTGGTGATCAAATCTGTAGCAAGTCTAGATCTTTTTAGATAATCAACAATGGATATTTAGCTGTTATTAGTGAGGTGAGAGTAAAAATCTCACACTGGTGACATCTCTATTCTATCTTCAAATAACATAATGAGTAAAATCAATGGGCATTTAAGCCACATTGAAACTCAACTTTTATAATCGATTTCAGGTTAATTGAATTATTTCTAATAGAAAGTGGCGCATTTGAACTTTCACACGTAAATTTCAGGATTGTTTACTCTTATGTTGCTATTTATTTGATAATCTCGTTATAAATAAACACCAAGACTTAAGATACAACCTACACCATTGGAGAAAAAAATATTATGCAAGTACAGTTGGCAAATCAAACAATTACTATCACTTTTCTGTTTAAAAACATAATTATATATTTAGAAACATTCTATTTATAAAGAGTGATAGTGATAGATAAGTAGATGATAGATAAATAAATAAAAAGATAAATAGATAAGAAAATAAGAAGCTAGGTAGGTAGAATTGACAGACAGATAGATGTCTAAACATGTAAATAAATAGATAAAAATAAGAAAATTTAAAACATGAATTTTTACATTAAAAAAAAAAGATGGAGTTAAGCACAAAGTGGAGAAGAATATTTAAAAATCCAAAATCTTCTACTAAATTATTTTTCTTTTTAGATTTGCTACAAAGTAATAATTCCAAAAATAAGATTTTATAATAAAAGATATAGTGTCACTGCATAGGTAATAGGTATCTTTGTGCATGGAAAACTTAGAACCCTCTCCATTTCATGTAATTAAATTTATAAATTAAAACAAAAAAAAAATTCTATAAAATTTTACTTAATGAAAGATACAGAAATGATGAAACATTAAATAGTTATAAATTATCAGTTCCAACAAAAAAGCAAAATTCAATAAAATTTCATTTAACAAGATACAGAGGCAATGCAACATAAAAAATTATAAATTTATTATTTACATTGTTTTCAAACACTTTTTTATTTATATATTAATTCTCTTTGCTTTGCTGACTACAAAAATTTTAAATTGCCAATATTTAGGATATCTAGAATAGCATAATCAATAGATATGTGATAAAACAGTTACTCATTTTTCTTTTATTGTACATTGTAAGTAATTTTGAATTTGGAAAAACTTCTTTCCCCAGAAACTATTGAAACAGATAAAGTTAAATAAATGCACAGTACAACTGCTATATTTGAAAAAGTTTCAATTTATATATATAGTAATGGTCAAACATGTATAATTTGCTAACAAAACCAAAAGACCAAGCAGACACTTTTAACCAGTATGCTCCCATGATCCTAATTTAATTCATACCTAGGCTTTCTAGTTTAAAGTACATGATTAACACCCTTGATATCACACAGCTTCTCTTCTCATACAACTCAGCTTATCTCAGGGTTCAGCATAGACTCTTATACTCAGGGTTCTTTCATCGACTCATATAACCTTTAATCACTAGCTCTAATCTATTAGCTAAGATATACACTCTTAATAATTACTATCTCTAGGATTATTTACATAGCAATTTATGTATTTATTAATCTAATTAATTATAAAGTAATTGATATACTTATTTCTATAATTATTTAGACAGTGATTCATAGAGTTATGGATAAAGTTACTTCTGTAGTTATGGATATAGTTATTGAAATAGTTATTGATCTAGTTTTCATAATTTATTGGTATAGTTCCATTCCACAATAATGATAACAATTATTAATGGAATAACATTTATTAAATCGAAGACAAATGATGAACAGGGTAACTCATATATTTTTGCTATTTAAAATAGAGTAATCTACTGGTTTTCACATAGTTATATTTAAAGATGATGGTGATTTACAGAAATCAAGATAGGGTACCCTATTTGGTCAATAGATAAAGATACTTGAATAAAGATCAGTCCATTATGGGTTTGAATTTACCAATTTATCATTTATTTAATCTTAAATACTAAGAGATTATTGTGCATGCATTAGATTTAGACTGCCTAAGGCTATGGCTAGTGTATAGGTGAAGGTTTACATTTAAGAAGTGATTTGGTGCATTGTGGTATACGTTGTTTGTGGCTGTCAATGGTTGAAAAAGAATGAAAGATTGGCTTGGTGATATGGTGGCAGGATTCATAATTAAACATGGATGTTCCTGGCCACAGGTGTGTTCCTGCTTCTAACCGAAGGCACATCTGATGAAGAAACACATGCAAAATCTAGGATTTGGAGTAGCTAGGAGTCTTGAGTCCATTCACTTAATCTAGTCCAATGCTAATTCTGAGATTAGAGGATTGGGAACATGGGAAAGTATAGCAGGCTCTGGATGCACTGTCTAAACATAAGTAAGTGAATCATCCAGGAAATGAAGGTAACAAATAATTTAATAAAACCATTAAAGCACTCTAACTATAGAAATGCAATTATAGGAATGAAAAATATGATTTAAAGAACTCTCAGCCTATACTAAATTAAAATGAATTCTTTTCATAATACAGCAAATATTCCCATTTAACCAAGTGTTTATTAAAAGTTTGAACCCATCCACAATTAAATATTAACTTTCAAAATTTAGCTATAATATATTTTAACAGAGAGGAATCTTAACACTCATAATGCTGACTAATAGTTTTGTTCATGAGTTATTACATTGAATTAAAAATCATAATTGACAGCTTTAATTATGTACATAAAATGTGTATCGCACATATTTAAACAACATATGAACATTTTAAATAATTGAAACTGTTTTACATTATGGAAATATATAAATTATAAGTCAGCATTAAGTGTATCTATTTCTTACACATTTATAGGGTAACACCTTAAGCAAACTCATTTATATAAAATATTGAATAATGATGATCACGCTTGTCATCTGTCAATAATTCTTTTTTAGCAAGTTTTTTTTAAGAAAGAGAAGTAGAGAAAAAAAATCTTTCCTTGAAATGATGGAGGGAAAGAAAATGAAAATCAATCAAAATACATATTGTTATTCTTATTTTAATTTACTATTTTAAACTTAGCTTCCTCTCAACTCATGATGTCCCTTGGGATGCCAGAGGAGAAGTGCAAAACATTTTTTAAAACTATTTAAATTATCCCCTCCATCATTCAAGTTTAACATGTAAACTAGATAAAAATAAATTTGAATTCAATGAACAACTGAAACTAGTAGATTTTTACATAGTTAATAATATTATAAAATTTTCTAAAGTTAAGACTAGTGCATAAATAACAATAATTTAGTTACAGTTAGTAAAAGACAGTAGAATGGATTTTAATGGGGTTTACTCGTAAGATTATAGGGGTTCCATGGATTTCTCTGTGTAGATATAAATATGACATTTCATTGTTCCTCAGCATCAGCATAAAATCGACAGGAACATGAATGGCTTTGAGTCATGTTGATGGAACTATTACCTTGAATCTGCACATCAGTGATGACCATGGAGAAGCCAATGTCACATTACTCGCTCATGTTGATAGCTAATACAAACATATCTATACTTTAATTAACAATATTACAGATCAAAAATCAATTTTTATGTAAAACAAGTCAATCAAGAAAATCTGAATACCTATAACAATGCCCTTTTCCAAGTTTATATCTATATTTTTGTATGCCTTGGATGCATTTTTGCATTCTAATTGATTTGATCCTTCTTTAACTTTAATTTCAGTTCCATTAATGTTTTACTTCCTCATTGCTTAACTCGCTGAGTCTGTTTTATTGCTTTTGTTTCTATTTACTTTCTAACATCTTTAAACATGAGCAAACTTAAAGGTATTCAACTGTAACTATTTTAACCACTTTTAATTATAGATAGGGAAATAAGGCACCCACATTTCCTCATGCAATGGCTTCTTTTTATTACCAACCCTTTTCCCATTGTACATACTATATTAACATTTATTTAATTAATTTAACCAATTTTAACTTTTAACTTTAAATAAGATATAATTGTACACACACATGCACATATTACTAATGAGTGTGAATTTTAAGCAAATTATTACATATGTGGATGAATGGGTGAGAAATCAAGCAAGAATAAAGCAAGCATATCTGCACACAGATATGCACTGCTTCAATGTATATATATAATTTCAAACAGTATGAGGGGACTTGCTAAAAATAATAAGACTAGCTTAACCTTAAAAATTCTAAATGGCTTATTAACTACTGGGACTGATTCTCTGAGATAGGATGCCCAACAAATATTTTTTTTTCTTCATCTCTGCATTCAAAATCTGGATGGCCAATAATAATAATTCTTAGTTTTCTCTTTTATATATATATTGATTTGTTTCCATTATATTTTCTGGAATTCAATAATCATAAAAAGACTGATATAATGTTTACATTTCATTAGGAGAATGTATCTAAATAAGCCTTAACAGGTAATTGTCATAACACAGCTAATATAACTCTTACATTCAATTAGTATTAACTAATCAATTTTAACCACATGTCAATTAATTTGTTAAAAATAGTTGTTTGTTTTAAAAATATATTAGTTATTTTTAATTCAGAATTTCTCACACATAACTTGTTTACATTTTCTACTAACAAAGTTAGTGTCTTATATATTTGTTCAATAATAAAATATTTATGCTTCTTTGTTATTTAATTGTTTTAACACTTTTTAATAACTTAATTATATTAAATATACTTATATTATACTTTATTATATAATTCAAACATTTAGAAATTAAGGATTTATTTAAGGCAATTAAAATGTTAATGCATACATTATTTATTTGATAAATTTTTAGTAGCCATTAAAACACATTTTCACTTTATTTTGTTTTAATTATGGATCAATTAGGAGTTTTTAGCTAGGAAACAAACTTTCTGACAGTCAAAATAAAAAGGAAAAGCAGATTAGTAAAACATAAAATATATAATATTGGGTATTAAAAAAAGATGATATTGAAATTAAAAAGTGAAAAGATAATATCAATATTTAAAAAAAATTGTATAATAGCTCCAGGATCAATTCTTCGAACTTATATTTCAAAATATGGCACTTTTATCACTATGCTATCCATAAACACTATATTAACCATGACAATTATAACTAATATATGCTATGACTAATCCAATATATTACAAAATTATCATAATTATTACAAAGCAATATTTTTAAATAGGTTTAGTTTTAAATATAAATGTGTGATTTTTAATATAAATTATATTTAAAAAAATGTGATTCAAAAATTTGAATATTTTTATATACATATCATCATCATCATCATCAACCATTATCAATCCACTGCAGGATGAAGATCTCTCCAAGTTTAATTCATCTTCTCCGATCTTTAGCTTCTCTTCTCCACAACACCCCTGCACATTTTCTTATTTCATCCATCCATCTCACATGTGGTCTCTTTCTGGGTCTTTTACAATCTCTTGGAATCCAGTTTAAAATTTCAATTGTCCATCTATTATCATCTCTTCTAGCAATATGTCCAGCCCAACTCCATTTCAATCTTTTAATTTTTTCAATAAGGTCAGTAACACCTGTTTGTTGTCTTACCCATACATTGCATTTTCGATCTCTTCTTGTTACTCCCAACATACATCTCTCCATACTCCTTTGAGTGGTCTGAAGTCTCTGTATTGCTCTTCTATTAAATGTCCAAGTCTCAGATCCATAAGTAAAAACTGGTAAAACACATTTGTTAAAAACCATCCTTTTCAAACACATAGGCATATTTCCTTTTAGTATCAAGTTATTTCTACCAAAGCACTCCAACCAAGTTTAATTCTATGATTAATTTCCTCCATTATGTTTCCATTTGTATTAATAATCTGACCAAGGTATTAGTAACTGTTAACTTCTTCTAATTCTTCATAATCAATCTTTATTTTCATATTTTGAGCAAATGGATTAAACATTACTTTAGTCTTTTTAACATTTATCTTTAGTCCTACTTTTCTACTTTCATCTGCTAACTCCTGCAACATTTCCTGCAGCTCTGAAGCATTATTTGCAAAAACAACTACATCATCTGAGAAATCTAAATGACTTAAATACTCTCCATTTACTTTCACTCCTTTAGTTTCCCATTTTAATCCACAAAATATTTCTTGCAGCACTGCTGTAAATAGTTTTGGAGATATGGAGTCACCTTGTCTTACACCTTTCTCAATGTTGATTTTTCCAGTATCATTATGTAATCTAATTGTTGCTGTTGCATTTTTATAAATATTCTTTAAAATATGACAATATCCTGGATCTATATACCTTGATGATCCAATGCTTTAATCACTGAAGAAATGTGTATAGAATCGAATGCCTTTTCATAATCTACCAATCCAAAACATAATGACAACTCATATTCATTTGTCCTTTCTATGACTTCTCTCAATACCTGGATATGATCTATTGTACTAAAACCACTTTTAAATCTAGCTTGTTCTCTTGGTTGGTGGAAATCCAAAGTTCTCTGTAGACGAGTTGTAATTATCTTGGTAAAATTTTTATATAAAACTGATAAAAGGCTGATAGGTCTGTAATTTCTAATATCTTCTTTATCACCTTTTTTAAATATTAATATTATTACTGCATTCTTCCAATCTTCCGGTACATCTTTATCATTTAGACATTTGGTATATAACTTTGCTAAAATTGTTTCTATTTCTTCACCTGCTTCTTTTAATATATCAATTATAATTCCATCATTTCCTGGAGCCTTTCCTTTCTTCATTCACTTAATTGCATGTCTCACTTCTTCATTTAAAATTTCTGGGCAATTCGGAAGATGTAATAGATATAGGAGGTACTTGTTCTTTATTACTATATAATTCTTGATAAAAATCTTCTACCAATTTCATGATGTCATCTCTCTTTTTAGTAATAAATCCATCTTTTTTTCTTATTGCAGATATAAATTTCCTACCAATACCAAATGTTGTTTAACATTTTTGAGACTTTTATTTTCTTCTACAGCTTTCCTTGCTATTTCACAGTTATACTTTCTTATATCATTTTCAACTCTTTTCCGTACCATTTTACAAAATTCGAGATATTCAATTCTTTTTAATACATCATTTTTGTATATCTTCATATTCCTTCTTTTCTTCATAAATTCTCTAGTCTCAGTAGGAATTTTATTAGTCAATTGCTGCTTTTTTCTACCAGCTGTGTTTCTTGCAGTTTTTAAAAGTGTATCAGTTATTTTCATATTAATTTCATTCAAATCTGTATCATGTTCAAAATCTCCTAACACTTGAAAACTATTTGTAAGTTCTAATTTAAATTCATTAGAATGTTTCTGAAGATTAGGAATATCAACTGTAAATATTGTTTTTCTTAATAATTTTTGTCTCTCTAGTTTTACATTAACACATAACTTACATCTTACTAATTGATGATCACTTCCTGTGTTAAATTTATTAAGAACATTACAATCTTGAAATATGTATTTTCTGTTAGTCAAAATATAATCCAATTCTGCTGTACCTTCATTTGGATGCTTCCATGTCCATTTCCTTTTGAAACATCCATGTCCATTTCCTTTTAACATTTTTCTCAAAAAATGAATTCATAATATAAAGTTTTTCTTTTTCTGCAAACTCCACAAGTCTATGTCCTCTCTCATTTCTATTACCATAACCAAAATTACTTACAGCAATTTCATCTTTCATTTGTCTACCAATTCTAGTATTAAAGTCTCCCATAATAATTTTAAAATGTTGTTTACTCTGATCAAAAGCCTTTTGTACATCCATATAAAAATCTTCTACTACTTCATCACTATGAGAACTTGTTGGGGCATAAACCTGAATTATCTGCATTTGGTATCTGCTATTAAGTTGTATAACTAATCTTGCAACTCTGTCCGATACACCATCAATCTCCACAATATTGTTCTTCCACTTTTTATTTATAATGAATCCTACTCCACTTGTATTTTATGTGTGCCTTTATAATAGAGTATAGGTCCACTTTTTAAATCAATTGTTTTTTCTCCTTTTCTTCTAACTTCACAAAGTCCAATAATGTCCCATTTAATATAAGACAGTTCTTCTTCTAATTCTTGCAATCTTCCTTCACTTGAAAGTGATCTGTAGTTGTAAGTACCTAAATAAAAAGTCGTCATCAAATGGCAGCCTGGGTCCACAATCAGGGGATTCTTAGCACCCTCCACCTTCGGCCACCAACCACTGCCTTGGTTGGTGACTTTACAGCCTCCTGGGAATAAGGGCCATGCTTTATTTTTGTCTGTCATAATTGTATATATGTATTGGAAAAATATTTATCATTTACACAAACATTCATTCTGCCTTATCAGGCACTGAGAAGAAAGACCATGGTGTTTCTTGATCTTAAACTCAGAGGTAAAAAGCCAATAAACTCACCACGCTGGCTAATGCGTGTTGGTGAGCAGCCCATCCATGTTTGTATACTATATGAATAATCACATAGTAATAACAGCTGCAATGACAAGAACGTATGGAGTGGACATTAGGAATTTGCCCTGCTCGGTTCCTTTAAGGCCTCCAAGAGGAATCAAAGGGTCTCCTTTCAGTTAATAGCAAACTCCTTTCTGCAGCCCATATACATATAAATTTCATGAATTATTACAGCAAAATGACATTTATCCTGTTTAGTACAATAGTAGAGTATATATATTCACAGTGAAATGGCACTCATCTGTTTTGTTTAATTTAATGGTAAAGTACAAAATATTTAGTATATTTCAACAATAGTCACAAAACTGAGCAAAAAAATAATTATTTTATATCTAAATAAAAAATATTTGTAATCAGAACATATTTCTAATAATGGAGGGACTCAAAAATCTAAACATCTATATATAAATTTTATTAATAATAGTGATGACTTGGCACTCCCATTGATGAAATACCTTTGTATGCTACACTATCTACCCACTCACATGCATTGATGCTGAAAATATAGATAGTATAGGATAGTGAACATAATTTTGTAAAAATATATTCTTACTAATGACCATAAAATATAGTTGAAACTTAGAGAATAAAACAATTATATTGGTACAGTTTATAAATAAATAAATAAAAGGACCGATTTTGGAAAGAAAATAATGGGTCTTATAATGTTTAATGGAAATAATATTTGCACAAGTACTGTCTTTGCAAATGTAAATTGGATATATATATATATATATATATATATATATATATATATATATATATATATATATATATATATATTTGCAAATGTAAATTGGATATATATATATATATATATATATTAAAACTAATCAGAATTTTAAACGATAAGAAACAAAGCTATATTTCAATTTTATAATTTCTTTCAGCTATAATCCGAGGTTTTGATTGACTTTATGTTGGTATTAATTTTAAATAATTTTCTTCACTGGAAAATCTTATCGTTTAAAATTCTGATTAGTTTTAATAATATACTAATCAAGCTATTGATATATATATTACATTTGCTTTTAGATGAGTTTTAGTCATTGGTGCTTGTCCTAGCACTTTAAATAACAGCGTTAGAAGATATAAAGAAAAAAACTGGCGCAGAAGTCATTTCCTCACTTGTTTCATTAGTAATTATTGAAAATTGAATGGAGAATACAAATGGTAAAAAGTAAACAAGTTTTTAATACATCAGATTTCATTATATTTCTAAATATTGAGTTGATAAAATAAATTGTGTTTAGAGAATATGTCATTGATAGTGATTGTTTTCGTTATAACATGTCTACAATATCCTATTACTTAATTACCTTCAATCTGAGAATTTAGTAATATATACAGTGAAAAGCACTCATTTTCTGGTCAAGGTTTTTGTTATATGTCAATACAATGAAAGCTTATTATTTTATCCTGAAGCTGAATTAGAAGCAATAATTCATTACCTTAATCTATTCCAGAACCATATATTATAAGCAGTGGATATTATGAGCTAAATACCCACACATGCTTATAGATATTAGTTTTATACAGCAAAGACCATTGAAATTTAAACCAATCGAGATTTTGAAGTCAAACCACTAAAGTGAATACCTGTCAGTGATGGAGGCATCTTTGACCAAGGATTTAATCATTATAGTCCACTAGTGTTTAATAATTAGGTGAGCTATCAATTGATACTCTTGAGGTAGAGTAATAAAATGTGTTTTTATTTTTACTGGAGATGTTAAAAATAAAATGACTGAAGTTATGAATGTCAGAGTAAAAGATCTAGATTAAATTCTATTGATGTTGCCAAACAATAGAAAATTACCTGAAAACTGCCATATGTAATGATAAATTAAAACAATATCTATCATAAAAGTTCAATATTTCCTGCATCAAAAACTCATAAAGTATTGTTTATATATATATTTTTTGGTTTATGATCTCCATAAATATGTTCTGGAAAATTGTTTCATTGTATAGCTCTTCCACCCTTAACTTATAATGATAGCTTAGGGACATTGGGGAATGTAGAGAACTAAAGTCACCCAAAGAAATGAGTTTAAAAATAATATTACACTGTGTTTCATAGTAACTTGTGTGTTATTACTAGTAGTTGATTTCAGAAAAGTATAATTAAAGTTTGACTTTTTCTAAAAACATATAACAATTTTAATCAGATAATGAAAATTGTCCAATATATAACTACAAGTAAAATGTCACTATTGAAAAATTTAATGCAATTCATTTTCCTTTATAATGATGCCAATTAGTTTTTATTACTTTATTTTACTACATGCTAAAATTATATATATATATATATATATATATATATATATATATATATATATATATATATTGTACCCTCACTTCTCGATATATAATATAATTTAAAATATGACTAGCTCAATTAAATCATTATGCTCGGCTAAAATATGTATAGCAATCTTTAATATATTTTATAATATTATAACTTATCAGATTTATTACAAACTTATCAAAAATTAATATAGTTCAATATTATGTACTAATTAAATAAATATTTACTAAAATCATGAGACTGTGAAGTGAAGTTACAATTGGTAATTGAATTTACATTGAGCCAATGTCTCTCCAAGACACTGTCTCAATGGCATAAGAATACTATTACTTCTTTATTATCTCATTACTAACTCTACAGCACTCTTATGACTTTTATAAATGAACTATCTTTAATAATAATAGATAAATAAATCTCAAACTTTTATTAAGGAAATATAATTAAACGATCTCAGGTTCTCCTAATTATCTTAAAATAATAATAATTATTCATGTAGATAGGAATGATAAGGGATTTAATATCAAACCTAAATACACCTAACTTATTCTAATAACAATAACCAACAATAAAAATCTTTAGTGTATAGCTTAATCTTATCTATTTGATTATACCATTAATCATTAAGAAAATAAGTAAATCATATACATGTCTTTCATTTCCATATAGTATCTTAATTTTAAAATATACTAAAAATCCTATAATTTAACAATCTGTGGCAATAAATAATCTTATACTCTTATATTGTGCATTATAATTACTTTATGACCATTGTAATATTATATGTTAATGTCAATCAATTTCTATAAATTATATTAAGAAAATATTGTGTTTCTTTCTCAAATAATAAAATAATAAATTCATATTGTGCAAATATTATGTTTATTCAAATTATCTGTTGTCAAATGCTGTGGTGTAAAATAATGAATTCGACACACTTTTAAAACAACTTAACAAATTTATTTACATCAACTTTAACAAATAACTTATTTACACTATTTACATTACAAATGGAACTAAAGAAAATAAAACAAAAAATAAGAAAATAATAATACAAGATTTTTACACTGTTACTATTTCCATAATCATAAATAGATAATTTATACATTTCTTAAAATGTTCTATCAATAACATTTAATTAAGTTTATGACTTTAAATTTTAATAAACATCATTTGTCATCAATTAATACAAGAAAAAGGTTTTATGTGAAATATCATTCATGTAGCATATATGTAAATAAACAAACTTTAATAATTAAAAATGCTACTTCACTGAAGTCTTACTGCTATTTAGATTATAATGTACTAGTATGTATTACATTTACTATTAATATTACTCAAAGATCAATTAATGTATAAACTAATATAGCTTTGTAATATAATAACAATTATTATATTATAATTATTTATGTCCTTCCGATGTAATGTCATACCACATGTCTTATCAAAATATGCAATACGTATATGTTCTTTTAAAACAATATTTAAAATTATTCAACAATTTCAAATTTTTATAAAGTATTATATTAAATAAAATTCTATGATTCTTTTCTATTTAAAATCATTACTTTTCTTTACTTGTTATTCTTATTCCTTCCTAAAACTTCTACCTACAAAAGTCATTTTAACCTTATTTAACTTCAGAAAAATAGATGACCAATTTTAAAAAATAATATTTATCCAAAATCTCATATACCTCATCATCTATATACGTTAAGCCTTCAATCAAAATATAAATTTCTACATAAAATTAACTTAACTTATCTAATAAAATAAAAAAAATAAAATATAGATTTTATATACCTCTTACTAACTTGAAAAGGAAAAATCAAAAAAAAATAAATAACTTATACTAATATAATCTAATTCCTAATATTGTAACAGAAACATTAAAATTTATTCATGAAAGAATCATATAATTATTTCTAGGTTCTCATATTATGTTGTACTAAATTTACATCATCAATTTAAAATATGCATATTAAAATAAAACTGCTATTACTAATATTATGCGTGTATATTCTTTAAAATATTTATACATTCATTCAACAATCAAATAACATTTGGTTGATCTAAAGAAAACATAGCAAATACATCAAATTATTATTATTACATAATTTTTACCATAAATGATACTTTAATGTACAGTCCGTCATACGATGTCCTCCAGGATTCCAGTTTCACAAAATAATTTCACATTTACACTCAACAATTATTCTTTAAAATATTACGTGTTGTATAATTATAAAAAATAAACTTTATGCAATTAAATGTTATATTAATATTTAGTTATTTTCAAAAAATGTAAATGTACCTTTCCTATCTTTAATAAATCAATAATTAATTAAATATTTATGTTAGTTAATAAATAAAAACATATTACATAAAATCCAATGGTGTCTTCTTTCACTTATAATTGTTCTTTTTCCTAGGCACAAATTTTCACCAAACATTACTTCCTTTTCCGGTACATCACGTGTTTTTTTAAAAGTTTTTATAAAAAAAAAAAAAAATGAAAACGTTCTTTTTTTAAAAAAAAATAAAAAATAAAAGTCAGTTCCACCATACAAACAAAATAAAATTAGAATAGTTTATAAGATCCGTATTCTTTTCTTTAAAGAAAATTATTTTAAAGTTATTATTTTAGAATTAGTCAATAGTTTATAAATTCTTTTTTAATTGTTCTAAAATTGACTTGGATATCCACGTATATTTGATTATTTGCGCATTCCTTAACGAATATTTAGGTAAGATTAATTTTAGATTCTTCTGTACGACCAGCGTTCAGACTTTAATAATATAATAATTTTTACTTATAAGTATTTCTTGGCCAATTAAACTTCCAATTTATTTGCCTTTTAAAACTATCAAAATTTAGTCTTTTAAACCATAAAGACTTACCAAGGCAAATATTTATATAATCATTATTATTTACCATCTTTACTAAGTTATATACTTAGATTTATAATTTACAAATACTTTCTTCATAAAGAAGTATTTTTCATTCTTTTAAATATCTATTTTATAAAAATTAATTACCATTAGCTTTTAAATTTATACAAAGTCCAACGTATTACTTTTATGCATCCAATAACTCTCCTAGTTAATCCAGCGTTTGTTAAAATTTTAGTATAAAGTCTCCAATACATTTTATCCTTATACGATGTTTCCATGACTATTTGATAGTAAATTGAGTTTCAATCGAGACGATAGGAAATTATAATTAAAATTAGCACTGCATATTTGTCGGTAAACTTTTATAAATTATTTTAAAAAACTACTCTCTTATAATTTCAAAACGATTTTGAGAGCGTCTATAATTACTTAGCTATTTCTAATAGCACACTTTACTTTTAGATTTTCAATCACAATCCCCTCCGAACAATTGAACCTTGGTTTTATACCGGAAGAAACTCCTCACCTGATTGGTAAATTAAACAATCAACTTGCTAGCTTATTTACATATTTTACCAACAAGACAGAATTAAAAATAAATAATGACTTATTTAATATTTATTATTTATCACATTATTAAATTCTTAAATTAATATTCATCGTTTATTTAAATCCATTAAACATTTTTTAAAATATACTTTCTTACTTAATTTCACTTTTAACTTTTATAAGATTATTTTTATAAACAAACTAAGTCTATTTTTATTCGTTACGTTTTTTTAAGCAGTATTTTAAAAATCAGATTTAATGTTTCACATTAATTATTTTTATTTTTATTTTGTGATAGCCAATATAATATTTATAAATTTTATAACAGAATTTTAAAATAGTTTTGCAACTTTACTAAAAAAAACTCCCAAGCATGTGTGTATGTGTCTAACTAACATCTGTTTTACAACAGAGCTACAAACGCTTGTAATAATCTAAAAATAAACTAACAATTCATTTTTTAAAAATAAATATTTTTAAAATAAATAATATCTTATAACAATTTTAAAATAATACTTCGATATTATTAAAATCAAATATTAATCTTCTATTATGTACTACTAATAATTAAAATATTTATATTCATTTATTAAATATTAATATTTATCAACAGTAAATATATGCATTTAATTTTAACTTGTCTTTTTAAAACTTTTAGCTTTAAACATTCATTTATTAAATTTATTAATGCAGTATTAATTATGGCCAGTTTTCCCAACCATATACTATTATCATTCCCATTGAAACGTCTCTCTCAAACATCAGCACAATTTTCACATATCAAATACTCATGAATTACTTTAATTACACTTTTTTAAAAGATTATCATAAATAAATTAACATCATATAGCTAAATATATCTTAAATTTAAAATTTTTTAAATAGATTGATACAACAATTTATGGAGACCCATACAAAAGGGCACAATATATATATATATATATATATATATTTATTGTATATATATATATATATATATATATATATATATATATATATATATAACAGACTACTCAAGTAAAGAAATAATTTTATTACTAAAGATATATTAAAAAATATACATAAATTAAGATTGGAATTTTTTTTTTTGCAAACGTTATCAAAAGTAATGTGTGATATTTGGTATGGACATACCCAGTGTGTATTACATTAGATTTTCCATCTAGTTATGGTTTTTTTCAATGTGCGGAGTTATTGAACCCATACTGGGATAACTAGTAGATTAAAATGAACATTTTTGAGGAAAATTGGATTCTTGTAAAAGTATATCATACTCAGTACAAATTGTATTGTTAAATTTTATATATATATATATATATATATATATATATATATATATATATATATATATATATATATATATATATATATATATATATATATATATATATATATATATATATATATATATATATATATATATATATATATATAGGTAAAGTTTATTATTATTTGCAGCTTATATTAGCTGGGTGGGAGAGAGATCGAATGAAAAAAAAATATATAGAATAAAATGTTCTACTCTTTACTATAAACAAAATTGTGAAAATATTATAAACAAATTGTTGCCTTCCTTTTATATATAAAAATATGATACAATTATTTATTATAAATTTGATCTACTCCAGCTACAATTTAAATATTACAGCACCCGATTTCTCAGGCAGAGAAGCATAATACCCAGATGGTGCCTGTAGCCAGACTAAGGTTACACAAGGTATAAATTACAGCCATATACTTCTCAACTGCTGAATTCAAACCCTGTCATTCAAAGTACTCTATTTGTTTTGAAGTAAACTTCAGGTGCCAGTTAATTACAAGAAGTAACTAACATACTCTGGATGACAGCTATTAATTCAGTGCCTGAATATCCCAACTAGCTCAACAGCCACAAATATAATAAACTGATTTAATTAGTGATAGGAGTAAAAGAATTGAGCGACAATAATTGATAAAAAAATACCTTATTTTAACTAAAACATTTACTATACTTTGTCAACTAAGTTTATAAATTTTTACTTAAATAAACAATGGTTTTACATATGATAGTTACACACCCTCTTTATAAAACATACAACAATAATATAAACACTATATAGATAGAGCACACACAAACTTGGAATTATGGCTAATTATTTTATGATTTAAAGCTCTGTAACTAGTTGAAACATTAGTAAATATGTGAACCTGCACATACTACAATTCATTATATGCTGGCTATAGAGTTCATTTACTATACTGACTCTGGAGATACTCAAAGATCGCAATGGCTACATAAATTAATATCAGGAATGGGAATAAGAAAATGTTATTACCTATAGGATTTTAAACATTGTGGTTTCTTGCTCTTTGCTGCTGCATGTGTGGTTTACCAACTGATTGGATTTTAGGCTTCTGATGCAGTCCGGACAATTGTGGTTCCAGGTTACTTCTATTTCAGGCAGTTAGACATTCTTGGTGGCTTTAAATTATTAGATGGGCATAGTTTTTATTGGGCAGATTGCTGATGTTCTTGTGAATAAAGGCTGGAGCTCTGCTGCATGCTCTGACTTCTGTTTAGCACAGCATTGTATTCATTGTAAAATATGTCTAATAGGTGATTTTGCCTTTTTTATGTGATGATCTTGTTGTTATCTTTTAATTAATTTTTAAATCCACTAATTATTTTCATTGTTCAAAATCCATCCACTGCTTCTGTTGATTAAATCTTTGATAAGATGCATTTTAATTAGTCCTGTTGTTTATGGATTTTAATTAGTTAATTAATAGCCATTGCTAATCCCATTCCTATGCAGCTTATCTATTAAGCAATCTTTGAGTTTTAAAATTTAATTATGAGCTTTCCTTTATTTTAATATTTAACTTTCTATTTTTCTTATTTTCTTACATGCACACATTTTATTATTTCTTTATGTATTTAAAATCAACATTATTTATGCAGACATATATTTATTTTATTTTAAATAAATGGAAAGAGATTTTTAATTTTTAAGAATTCTTTTTTTCTTTAATAGTCTAATTTTTCTAAGTTACACCCTCTCAGGCTAATTGCATTCTTTTTCAATAAACTTTTTAACTTTCTAAATACACTTTTCTTAACTTATTCAAAGCTTAATTTTGCTAAGTTAAATTTTCTTCCCCATTACGAGTAATGTGGCATTATGTCTTGGCAAATTGTATTGTTTGTAAAAAAAAAAAAAAACTCTTCAAACTTTCTAAATTATATTCTCTTCTTTAATCATTATTTTTATTTATTAGAATTTTAATTTTAAAATCTTTACTTGTTTATGGAATTTATTTTAATAATTTTAAGCACAAAATTATTATAACATTTAATGCTTGAATAGTGGTACAATATATATATATATATATTGTGACAGTCAGATGATGTGTGTAGATTTAACCCAGTTCGAATACTAGGCGAAAGTACCTCAAGGCCAACCATACGCGAGATATAAATCAAGAATACTTATGACCTCTGCCCATTCGCCTGTTCTCGAGGCCTGATCACAAACAAACAACACCATCTGAGCCATGCATAAATTATTTTTCAACCGGCCACAAAGCTTAGCAACAGCGGTAGAGACATGGACGGGAAATCCTAAAGAGCTAAAAGCTAAATGTGTAAAGTACATAAAAAGATGTGTTGGTGTTTGCGTTTTGCGTGCCTGGATCATTGAAAAGTAAAAATAAAGCATTTAATATAACTAAGAAACTCAAGTTTTGGTGATTAAATAATGTTTAATTAATGGCTTTAAAATATGAATAAGGCTTTAATGGGCCTCCGCTATTCCCCTAAATTACTGCAACAAACTAATTAGACAATAAAAATAAAACAAGTTAACAGGTTTGCGGTCAAATTCTTTTCTTCCCAATTTTATTAAAAAAATTCCAACTCGATCTTCTCGATAAAGTACGATAGATAATAAAAACCTTTCGCAAAGCATTTCTTAGGGCTTTGCGCTAACAACCGTGTTTAAAATTGACTTAGAACGTATATAGCTAAATCAAATATACGTGATAAGCAAATGGCGGACAAAAAGAGGTGTTATCAAAGAGATCAAGTTGGCACACAAAAGAAACTGACTTGGATTTAATTAACAACATAAATAAAACTGGAAAGAGATTTCAAATGACAAAAAGTTAACTATTAAATTTAACCGCAACGAAATACTAAATATTTACAATGGTTAGTAAGGAAGAATAGCGAAGGTAAAAAGGTTACATATAGCTAGATGATCCCAAAATATATTTAAGGTTAATTCATAAAATGTTTACATAGCAAAGACATATATTTCAATACAACAATAAAACAATATGAATCAGAAGTAGCATACGAGATAGTTTAATATAGGAGATACGATACCGTCCTTTTTCCGTGATATTCCCTACGACGTCCGTGGCTTGATCCGTCCGACGATAGGTGTTTGTCCGGACAATGAAAATATGAAGTATGGCTTCCATGAAAAGTTCTCCAGACACGGCATAGAGTTCATATGGTTATTGATTGGATGTTAAGGCATTTTTGGATGGTATTTAGGAACCTCGGCGATAGGCAAAGCTATGATTTGCCTAGCCAAGCATATCCATTTTCCTCAAAATACGGTTGGTTTTAACTGGAGCAGGTTCCAACTTCTCCATTGTTTGAAAATGACAGCTGTATAACTTTTTTTTTGAAGCACAAGCTAAATGTGAAGCAAAATCTGACGGATTTCTCCCAAGAGAAATCTGAATGCACTTTCCAGAAAACTTGGAAATAAAACAGCAAGAAAAATCTTAATAAATCGCCTTCACAAGCAAAATCAGAATCAAATGACTCCTTCAAAAAGAAAAGTCTGAATAATTATCTCTTTTGTTCTCCCTACTATTTATACTTTCTCTGGCAGCTACCTTCCATTGTTTGTATGATCTGAGATCTTGATAAGCCTCCCCATGCTCCTTTGTTTCAAAGCAACACGTTCTAAAAATAACTTCAATTTTTTACTCCAACTTTCTTACTTTAAAGTTGGAATTCTATTAATTAAAAAGCAGAAAGAAAATGCCATCTTTAATTAGACTTGAACGGCTCACTAATTACAATATACATTCTTTCAGAAATGTTGGTGGGCTTATCTCAAAATCAAATCATACTAAATATTTTAATAAAATTTGAACAACAATATATTATTATTTTACAATAGAATAAGCATTTTATTTCAGCAGAATTTTGCATTAACTCATATATATACGCTAGATGTATATATATGTTTGACTAATAGGTTAAGCAATTTTTATCAATAGAATGAAATTTATTTACAATAAAATATTTAACTGTAATACACATTTAACAAGCATAATTATTTTTAACTCTAATGCAAAACCCTGCTGATATTGAACTATAAACTTAATTTAGGTCTACAATACTAATTAAGTTTATAGGAAGATGTGAAGCATGGATCGGACTTCAGATCCATTGCTTCATATATATATATATATATATATACTTAAATATATATTTATATATATATATATATATATATATATATATATATATATATATATATATATATATATAAACATTACAAGCATAAAGCTAAACTAGTCAATATAAAATCAAAACTACCCCAAATCTAAAATTAAACCAGACCAGCATAAAAATAATATTAAAACACAACCTAAGGTTTCACTGCTACAAGCAGACTTCTCAAGTGTAAAGAACTACAAAAAAACCACACATTATATATACTATTAAAAACTACCCACAAATCCATTCACTTCCCATCCACCCTTAATATTAAAAGAACTCTTAAATAAGTTAATAAGTTCTTTTAATATTAAGGGTGGATGGGAAGTGAATGGATTTGTGGGTAGTTTTTAATAGTATATATAATGTGTGGTTTTTTTGTAGTTCTTTACACTTGAGAAGTCTGCTTGTAGCAGTGAAACCTTAGGTTGTGTTTTAATATTATTTTTATGCTGGTTTGGTTTAATTTTAGATTTGGGGTAGTTTTGATTTTATATTGACTAGTTTAGCTTTATGCTTGTAATGTTTACATTTTAATGAGTTTTTTGAGTTTAAGAGTATTTTTGCTGATTTAGTGTAAAGATTTTTTTTTTGTTATTATTATTGTTATTATTATTATTTTATTATTGATATTTATTATTGACATTTTATTATTGATAGATTTATTTTTGTTTTTTGTTTTAATTATTGGTATATTTGAATGTCATTTATGTATATTATGTTTGTTGTTTGAGTTTGGGTTGAAAGAGTATATTTGTGTTTATTTAGTTATATATATATAGAAGTGTGTGTAGGTTTTATTGGGTTTTAATTTATAAGGGTATTGGTAATTTGGGTATTTAGTATGGGTTTGTGGAGTTTAATTTTTAATAATTTTCCATTTAATGATATTAGAAGGATTAAAAATTTGTCTAAATTGAGTGATAAGATAGAGTCTTTACGTTGGCAGATTTATTTTCTTAAAAAATGTAGGGAATTTAGTGTTTTTCCTGGGTGTTGTGTTATTAATTTTAGTAGAAATAAAAAGTTGATTCAAAATAAAAATTTAGTTTTTAAGTTACAAACATATATATTGAATAGTTTTTTAAAAGATACTTTTGTAAGGTTTTATAAATTTATTTATCTATATAAAAGGAATAGATATTATTTAGAAAGGAGGCAAGATTTTAATTATTCAATTTTGAATTTTTTTATGAGACAATTTAGACAGAATAGGTCAAATTTCTATTGTAAAAAATATGAAAGAAAATTAAAGTGGTTGTTTGGAAAAGTTAATAAAGTTTATTGTAGTGATATAGGGTATGAGAATAAGGTTTCTGAGGATAGAGTTGTTAATCTTACAGATTTGAAGTTAAATGATAGAGAATTAGATATTCTTGGCAAAGGCCCTAATTTTGTTCCATTTCATTCAAAAAATATAGTTTTTGATACAATTTCGTCTATTGAATCTAGTAATTTGAGTGATGAGCAGAAAGTTGGTATTCAATCGATTTTGAATAAAAGTTTAAAAAGGAAAGAAAAATTTGTTATTAATCCTGCCGAGATTAAACATCTTAAAAATAGGTTAATTGCTAATGATGTAATCATTTCTCGTGAAGACAAAGCTGGTAGGTTTGTTATTATGAAAGGAGATGATTTCAAAGAGAAAATGGATAGAGAATTAAATAATGGTAAATATATGTTGTTAGATAAAAATCCAGGTAATTTGATTAAAAGAAAATTGATAGATATTATGAAGAAAATGGTTAATTTAAAAAAATTTTTAATAGAGTAGATTATTTAAAATGCTATCCTAATGATTTTACATCAGCTAAGATGTTTGTGAATATTAAAACTCATAAAGATGGTTTTCCTTTAAGATTTATTTTTGATTTTACAGGTAGTGTTGTAGAGGGTATTTCTAGATTCTTGAATAATTTTTTAAAACAATTTGTTGATTTTGGTCAGTACACAGTTTCTTCTTCTTTTGAGGCTTTTGATAAGATTAATAATTTTAAAATGGAAAGTAATTGGGTATTTGGAAGTTTAGATATTGAAAATATGTATCAGTCTGTTAATAGGTTAAGCAGTATTGATGTTCTTTTGTCTGTATTGATTAAGAAAAGTTCTTTATCAAAAAATAAAATTAAGGTAATTAAAGATTTGCTTTTGTTATTGGAAGATTCTATGTATTTTACTTATAGAGGTAATTTTTATAAGATTAAGGAAGGGTGGATAATAGGTTATATTATTTCTCCTTTAGTATGTTCAGTTTATATTAGTTTTATGGAAGAGGAAATTATTATTAAAAAGAATTGTTTATATGTAAAATTATTTGTCAGATATGTTGATGATTGTTTATTTGTAGTTGAGAATGATAAATTGAAGGAATTTGTAAATGAGTTTAATTGTTTTGATCCTTCTATAAAATTTGTGTTAGAAGGAGGGGGGTTAGATTTTGGTAAGTTAAAATTTTTAGATCTTTTGGTGATTAGAAATATAGAAACTAATTGTTTATTGTGCAGTCATTTAGTTAAAAGTAAAGAATTAAGATCTATAATTAAACCTGATAGCTATCAGTCTGTATCTCATAAAGTAGCTGCTTTAAGGAATTATTGTCATAGGAATATTAAATTAAATAATTCTAGTGGGGTAGCTTTGTTTCAGAAATATCAATTTTATAAAGATTATTTGAGTGTTGGATACTCTGATAAATTTGTTAAAAGTATTTTATTTAATAGTAATATTTGTAAGGATGTAAAGGTTAAAGAAAAATATGATTTTATTTCTTTGCCATTTAAATTGTCTTCTTATAAAATTGTGTGTAGAAATAGTAAATTGTTTGGAAATAAGAAAATTGCTTGGAAAAGGGGTGTTACATTGAATAATTTATTAAATAATACAAAAGAAGTTTTTGATAGAAAGACTATTCCTGGTGTGGTATATTTTATTCCTTGTTTATTTTGTAAGAAGGTTTACATAGGTCAGAGTAGTTTGAGTTTAAATGAAAGAATAAAGGTTCATAAAAGTAGAGTTAAAAATAGATATCTTAGTTCTGCTTTGTATGTCCATGAAAAGGGTACAGGCCACACTATTGATTTTGATGAAGCTAAGGTTGTCTTCTTTGAGAGAAATGAAATCAAAAGAAGAATTAAAGAGTCTTTATTATTGAAAATTTATTATTCTGAAGCAATTAACTTATTTAAGAGTTCTTTTAATATTAAGGGTGGATGGGAAGTGAATGGATTTGTGGGTAGTTTTTAATAGTATATATAATGTGTGGTTTTTTTTGTAGTTCTTTACACTTGAGAAGTCTGCTTGTAGCAGTGAAACCTTAGGTTGTGTTTTAATATTATTTTTATGCTGGTTTGGTTTAATTTTAGATTTGGGGTAGTTTTGATTTTATATATATAATTTTAGATTTGGGGTAGTTTTGATTTTATATATATATTAATTTTTCTTATTTGTCATTCAAAATGGGCAAAAGAATAAGGGTCAACTGTAAATGTTAACTTTTATAAAATATATTAGTAAAGAATCAAATCTATTATAAATGACATTTAAAAAAAATTTTCATTAAATAAAATGCATAATATAATAAAACAATAAACCGATTTAGTAACCAAAAATTAAAAAAAAAAACAGTTAAGATAAATTTTTATTATTTATTTTTGCTGTTTTGTATTACCAGGAATAAACAGAGCAAATGTTCTGAAGAAAGGCCATGAAAAGTTTCCAGTTTGCAGCTAGTTTATTGTCAAAATCCCATATGTAATCAAATGAGATTGTAATAGATAATGGTATATAGCTATCTTTTTTTTCGAAATTTAGCTTAAATCCATAAACACCTTGGTGTTTACTCCATTCAACAGATTTACAAAGGCTTTGATGGTTATAAATAGTTTAGTTAATGTCTAGTTATGGTAAAAGTTTTTATGTACTCCACCAGATTGACAAGGTTTTGATGGTTATCGATAGTTTAGTTAGTGTCTAGTTATGGTAAAAATTTTCAATTTTCACTGAAGAACTAATTAGAAAGTACAAATACAATTTTTTATTGTGGGATTACTTTTAAAGTTTTTTTTAAAAAAAAACAAACAAAAAACAATTTCATGTTATGGAAAATGTCTTCTTTTTCAATTATGAACTATGTGTAACACTTGTTTAATTTTTGTAAACAATTTTACATTTTTAGATTATTTTATAAAAAATTATTACAAAAATAACTATTATTTTATTTAATTTTGATTTAAATACAGATAACTGTTAAAAATATAAATCTATGTTTAACTCTTAAGATATTTATTTTTGGATTACCTTATATCTAGGTTCCACTATTTACATCTTTAAATATGTATCAATACCAAAAGTACATTGAATCTTCAATTAGTAATCTCAGTATGGCTTCAAAAGCTTCATGCAGTATTTAAAAGCAGAAATTAAATAAAAAATGGAATGTAAGAACTGACTATATCAGTACCTTGAATATTTTAATCAAAACAGAAATCCCTTGAAAGCATTATATTTAGATGCATGCTATTTTGGCCAGTCGTATTCTGTATTCTTTATAGCTTCTTGCATACATTGTATTATATTGATTTTATTATAACAAAGTATATATTGCAGCATTTTTCAAAATAGGATCAAATCATTCATTGATCATTATTTTAAAAAATCTATTATTTAATAACTTATGAAGTATTTATTTTGAAATGGAAAAGTTTTCAATTTTAAATGGATTTTTTAATCAGTGTATTCTCAAATAACAGTATCAGGTTGTGATAATACTTACATTTAATGGTCAAAATAATATTTGTTAGACTTTCTATGACTGAGATTTGATCTCGATATTTTTAGTTGTTGTGTTTACCATTTTCATTATAATGCTAAATCATTCAGAATGCCTAGTTTTTTTGAAAATAGATAGCTAAGAGTTGTTTTACATTACCTTTTGATGGTATAATTTATCTGAGATATATTACAAAATGTGTTTTCTAGAATTATTATTATTGCTATTTTTGTTTTAAATTCTATGGCTGTAAATAATGAAAAAATATGTAAACAGCTGCTAATATTTATTTTAACTGAAACAAGTCTTTTCAGTTAAGTTAAGCCATTCATCTTTAATAAAGTTCTTGACAGATAGTTAAAATTCTTTATCTGAAGTTAAAAGAATGATTATTGTTTGAAATTAATGCTGGCTTAAAAAAACTACTCTTTTAAATTAATTCAATATAAATAATACAATACAACACATACTAAAAAAAAGCTTGTTTAATATTTTAATATAAAAATGTTAGAATGATGACTAACTGGTTGTATTCCTAGCTAAGTGTATTTGAAATATGTATTGTAATCCATAAACAATTGTGTAAATAGAAGAAATATTTTTATGCAAATCTGTTAAAAATTAAATCTAATACTTTATGAATTAGAATTATTATAGTAATCAAATTAATGTGAATTTTATACAAATTTTTTTGTATGGATCTAATGAGATACAAGATATGGTTACAAAAAATATTCTCATATTAAAATGATCTTAATTTATGACTATAATTATATGTTGTATTATTTCCATCATTTATAATTAATTGCTAAACAACTTTAAAAAATTCAAACTTTATTTAAACTTTTCAAATACATTTAATTGTGAGTAATGATTAATAATATGAGTGCTATTGTTAGCAGTTGGATATATTTAAGAAGTTCAAATAAAGTTTGAAGTTTTTTAAAGACATTTAACAATTAATTATAATTAATGAAAATAGTGCAACATATACAGTAATTACAATTAAATTATATATATATATATATTTGCATTTACTTGCTTATAATTTTAATTGAAATGGGAGTAACTGTACCTCCCTAGGAGTTATATAAACAACATAAAATATATTATGATACTAATTTACCTTTAGCTCTGTTGTCAAATAAGCTTAGTTTCTAAACTTAGTTTTAAACAAGAGAGTGACTTCTGTATATTACTTTAATTTATGTACATAATAAATAATCTGAAATCACTATTAAAATATTCAGAGGATCAAGGCTGAACTTTAGTTTAAACAGCCTCTATATATCAAATGCAAATTCAGTTTAATAAATATAATAAAATATATTTGTTATGATTATTTATAATTGGTCATAATTTGTAAACTTTTTTTTATATATAGGATTTACTTTAACATCAAAAATTATCCACATTATCTTTAATCAATGCAAGTAAATTAGCCTCGATTCAAAACTTCACTGATTTAATTTAATTTTAAATAACGTAAAGGAATTAAAATTAAGTCCAAAAAGAAGTCTGGAGATAGGAATGCTATATCATTATATTATCTGATGCCTATCAGTTATTCAAGCTAACAATAGATAGATCTAAATTAGAATGAAGAGTACTGATGTTGAACGCATATGAGTAAGCATGTAAGAAAGTCACGTGTTATTGTTTTAGTATTTTTAATTAATTACTCTCCATGTTGATGAAATTTTTAAATTACATAAATTATGTATGTGATTGTAAAATTTAAAGTAATAGTTTTTTTTTTTTTTTTTTTGGTGTTTTACACAAACAAGTATAAACCATGCAAGTGGTTTGGAGTCAGTTTTAATCAGCTAAAAAGTAGAAGGTAATTGAAATTAATGCAATAAATGATCCTAAGTCTCTGCATAGTATTAGTTATTTTCTGTATAATAGATTTTGAGATATCTTCAATTAGAAGATCTCTTTGAATCAGTTACATTATTTACTTTATAGTTATTATCTATTGCATACAAAAATTATTATATTGTTTGAAAAACTGCAAATGGCATTGTGAAATTAAAACCTGTTTAAAACTTCTACAAAGTTATTATCTTGCAAAAATTAAGTGGCATAATTCCTATTGACTACATATGATTTCTGAATAATATGAATGAAAAGAGAAGTCTTACAAATAAACATTATTATTCATACAAGTTTCATTATTTAACCAACACATTTGTATATAAAATTATTTTCTTTAAAATCTGCAGGCAAAATACAATTTTTTAATTTTATGTTGTAATTTTAAATAATTCTTATATAAGTTAATTTATTATTTGTTCTGTTCTTTCAATCAATATTTATTTAAATTATGAAAGTTATTATATAGAGAAAATTTTTTCTAATTAGGGCTTACTTCATTTTAGTAATTTTACAATGTAAAAATTCAACTAAGTTTAGCAAAGTTATTGGTTTATGAACTGTTTTGGTAAGAATATTCTCATAATCGTTAATAATTCTTAGTTTAATATTTGTATACTATTCTTGACTATTCTAAGTTAAGTGATTAATAATCGACTTATGTAACAATTAGTATTTTAATATTATCATTTATTAATTAAATATTGTTTTTTGTTAACATTGTATTATTTCTTTATTCACTTTGATCCTAATCTTGATTATATGAGAATAACTGGGATTTCGTTTCTGCTGCTTCATTTTGCAACTGAGGTTTGAATATTGTGTGTGTGTCTAAAGAATTTTCTACTGAATTATCAGTCAGCATAATTTTCTGTGGCACTGTTATATAAATAAAGTTAGTAATAATACTTATAAAAAATAACTATTTGCTAGCCACATATTATGATTACATAAATATGGTAGCATTATGAAGCTTGATAGTGATAGATATTTGATTTAGCTATAGCTATATATTCTCAAATATATAAATTGATTTCCAACATGAGGTTTCCCATTTGATGTAGTATGAGTTTATTAATAATTTTTCTGTTTTGTTAATCTGGTCTTTCAACATGTATGCCCCGTCAACTACTGAAACATAAGCACATGATTTCATAACAATATTCACTGATAAATATTTATCAGTAGGCTACATGGCTTGTTGCAGCGGTAAAATGACAGACGCAGGAGTTTAAGATCCATGGATTACAATGAGTTCATGTTCAAGTTTTTTTTTATAAACTCATGAGTAGTAAACCCGTTTGATTATTTATTTAATATTTATCAATCTTTTTTTTTTCATGTTTACAAATTTCTATATAAAAATATATAATTATAATATAATAATGTTTATAAGCATTTATTTTATATAGCGTATGTTTACAATTGTATACATTCAAATATCAGCCTTTTAAGCTAATTGTGCATACGCTTTGGGAGTGTTAATAATAAATGAATACTTTCTCACCAATACAAAATATAGTATTTGTGCAGGAATAAAAGGAATCCTCTTATTTCTACGACTCAAATGCTTATATATGAGCAAATCTGAAGTACTGGCAAGTAGAGTCGTAGGAATAAGAGGGATTCCTTTTATTCCTGCAAAAATACTATATCATATATTGGTGAGAAAGTATTCATTTATTATTAACACTCGCAAAGCATATGCACAATTAGCTTAAAAGACTGATATTTGAATGTATAAATAATGTTTATGAATATTTAAATTAAAATATAGATTGGTATTTAAATATAAAGAAAAAAATAATTTTCAAATAACACATTTTTAGAGTAAAACTTTGAAAGACAATAAATTCATTTCACCGAATTTTCTTTTCTTTTTTTGTTTTTATCGTATTGCTAAAGTAGCAAGGTATCAATTATTAAGTAATTAATTGGATCAACTATAAAATGTTCACTTAAAGAAAACAAGTCCTAGACTCTTTTGTAAACTGAAAATAAAGTTTAAGCTGTATATGGTTCAAATTCAAAACCAAGACATGATCATGACAGATAGATTATCAATCACTGTATCACAGGACTCTTTATTTATATGTAGGTGGATGCAGACATATTTATTGATTTCGAAACTAGTATCATAAACTGATATAATATATTAATTTAATTATAAAATAAATGAGTTTAGTTAAAAGCGTAAAAATCATTGATATAATATTATTGTTAATTAAAAAATATGAAAAAATATATTATTGTTAATTATAATTGGAAGAAAAAATTGCTAGTCAGATGAAATATCATATGTAAAGGGGATAGGGGATGGATTATTAGTATATCTTCATTCAAAGTTATAAGATAAAATAAAACATTTGATTGATAATACTGAAATTTCTGTTAAACAAGGCAAAACTCTCCATACAGTAGTGCCACCCTGTGCCAAACAGAGTAATCAATGGATTCTAGAAGGCTTGTGCATAAAATCCCTATCTAGTCCTACTCATCCAATATCCCCAGACTAGTTTCTGGCTTGTGGCCTTCATCAGTGAGGAGCCTTGGATCTGAGAGCACTGCACCTAGATCTTAGGATCTAATGCAACCCTCCAGCACCACCTTTTAACTCTACTTAACTACAAAACTATGAGAATGAAATTGAAAACACAATAATATTTTCAATCTAAGCTCAATAGCTCTTATAGTCATATGGGTCTGAACTCAGTTCAGCACCCATACATTTTGGGATCTTTGGCTCTTTAACAACCATAATCACCACTATCCTATTAGGCAGGATTGGTGTTAAACCACTAAACATCACATGATCACTATCTCATACTAGCAGTGATCATGTGATGTTTAGTAAAATTTCTATCTGAATCTTCAATGTTTGTAAAAAAAACCCAGTTGATTTCACGATTGTTATATTCAAATATCTTGATCTAAAAACTTGAATCTTTAACTTTTTTTAACATTGTAGATTCTTTATCTTATCACAAAAGAATTTCTAGAAAAGTAGATTACTGAAATTTGTCATTATTAATATTTTAAAATTTGATCGACAAATAAATAATGAAGCTAGCAATACTTTTTTTATTTTTTAGTGGACGTTATCCACTATGATTTTTTGCTAGTTGAAAATATATTTTGATACACACCCATATATAAAAGAGAGTTGACTTTTGCCATTATTATGTATAATATAAAAATACTATGTTAAAGTATATATTTAATATTTATTTTAAAAATTTAGCATACTTTCAACCATTAGTGTCATATTCATAGTTACTATGCTGAGATCTCTAATATAAATATTATATTAAAGTGTATATACTTATAATATTGTTTTTATGTTATTAATAGGAATATAGAGACATTTTCCTAATTAGTACATTTATATAAAAAGCAAAAGTTCACCAATATAAGAAAACATATATTTTTTAAAAATGATATAATATCACGAATTTTACCATAAGAAAAGAAACTTAAAAAAAAAAAATCTACATATCAATTACTTTCATTTTCAAAACTTTTTTAATCTTGTAAATATCATGAAAATTTAAAGATAACTGACATGCACACATTTAACTGATTCATTATATTTTAATACTTTTTTTTATATAAGCTTTACTTTCATCTCTCACGATTAAAACTTCTTTAACCTTTATCTAGTCCAAAGACTTATAGAGTCTAGTCAAAGCAAAGGTAATTTGTATATTGTGTGTAGTGAGATTTATAAAATCTTGATCAATAATTATTATTGTTATCATTAACACATTAAGCTTTAAATTGTTAGTATGTAATTCTAGAAAAAAAAATATGTTAAACGGGGATTAAGTATTTTTAAACTATCATTAACGATAATAAATGTATTATTTGTTTGGCTTGAATGCTTAATATGTTTTCAGAAAATAATATTGGCGCATGTTGCCGTAAACTTTTTAAATGTCTCTTAGATTGCAGTTTAGTTATCAGAGTTCAAACTTTAAGATCACTTATTATTAATTAAGATAATCCAAGTGGAGTTGCTATAATGACTGGAGAAAATACCTTTTCTGATGGCAAAGGATTTATTGGAGAGCACATTCAGTCGTTCAGGTTGACAGAAATAATTGCTCTCTCTGCCTTGCCTCCAAAAAAGCTGACTAATTAATGGAAGATCCCCTATCTTACTGGAAACGCTCAGATTATGTGCGCAAATCCCAACGAAGGATTCATCCCCATTAGATAGTGATTGGGTGCTAGCAAATCAGGCAAGGAATCTGGAATACTCCACTTTTAAAGACAAGGTCAGATATATATATATATATAATTGGTTCAGCAAAAACTATGAAATAGTAATGACGTTTCAAATCTAGTGCATCTGCTTAGTGAAGAACTGAATATAGGGATGATTATCATCTTCATTTTTCAATATATTGCAAATAGAGGATTAGGATATTTATAAAAGAGTATACATACTCATAACAGTCTAACGTGTAGTGGTAGTATGGGTATAACTATAGTTACGACTTGGTTCAAATCTAGACTAAAGTAATACTTCAAAAAGTTTTCAAGTTCCAACAGTCTTAGATTTTATTTTTTAGTATAGCTAAGTAGTTATTATAAAATTGATCAAATATTGGTTGATAAATGGGTATCTAAATATTTTTCATTAGAAAACAAAACAAAGAATGGGAAATCAATCAAACTCTAACCACTCAGTAATTATATGAGCAATACTTTCTTTCTTTGCTATTGCTCTATGTGAATGTTGAAGAAAAACATTGTACTACAGTGGAATACTTAAAATCTGTTTTACATACATTTTATCCAATATACATATATATTTCAGATTTGTCTGTATATACATTTGCGTATTGAAATATTAGCACATACCAGATATTTGGGCATATGATTCCACTAGTCATTTTCCAGGATTCAGGGATGTTGCAGAGATGTCAGTAAATGAGGAAAACAAACCCTGCTTATTTTAATTTAAAGATGCCTTAAATTCTTGCTTTAAAGTTTCCCAGACATGTGATTGAGGTATTTCATTTATTAAAATCCAGAACAAGGCATGACAGATGAGTGAGATAATGAAAAATGAAAATCTGGATTTAAATCCAATGGCATTTTGATCAATACTCTATTCTTATTAAATTCTGTCTTGTATTTACAATCGGATTGGCTGTCAGATAGTAATGAGCATGAGAGTTTTGCAGCCTCTCAATTTAATTTCAATACTGTTGGCGCTTTATAAAAATAAATATTATTTACATACATTACTGCATGTTATAACATCTAAAAACTACTGCCTAGTAAATCGTAGGATTTCACGCTGTATGTTTGTAATTTAAACTCAGGGAGTTAAGTATGAAGATATTTAATATTCACGCTTTCAGATCTAAGTACTTTAGACTGGCTTGGATATATAGAAAGACAAGTAAAGAATAGGGTGGACCACCCTATTCTTGTTAAATTCTCTGTCTTGTATTTATGATCTGATTGGTTGTCAGATAGTGATGAGCGCGAGAGTTTTGCAGCCTCTCAATTTAATTTAAATAGAGAGTAGATTTTGTCCAATAAAATTCTTCATATGAATGATTTTTAAATGTTGATGTTTATGTTAGAATGTATATAGATGTGATAAACATAATAGTATGTTTATAAATCATACATTATACATTTCGTAAAACTTTGCTTATTAGTATATAGGGTATATGAGCACAGACTTTCACATGACCCACCACCACTCTCCACTCTATCTCATAATATTGATACACTTAAACACATATATGTTGAAAAGATAAATAATCACTGATATATATATTTCATGCTAAACTAGCAATCATCAGTTGGTCCAGATTATCATCTCTACACATATATGCAATGCTCAGATGATTGGCTATCTTAATACATATCTGAGCACTTATTGCATATGTGTGTAGAGATGATAATCTGGACCAACTGATGATTGCTGGTTTAGCATGAAATATATATATTGATTATTTATCTTTTTGACATATATATGTTCAAGTGTATCAATGTTATGAGATAGAGTGGAAAGTGGTGGGTCGTGTGAAAGTCTTTGCTTATATGCTCATTTTAAAAACAATTAATCAATAAATATCAATTATGTATCTAAATGAAATAAAGCCTAATTAAAATTTGTAGTGTTGCTCTAAAATTGAGTTATTAAGATAATTTAAGTTAAAAAGGATGGCATATAATGGCAATTAGCATTGACATTGGTTAAATATTATTATTAAATCATCGCCCTCTGTTTTCTAGTTTCTGATTCTGCTTTTGAATAGAATATTCAATACATAATTAATAATAATAATAGTATATGAATAGATATATAATGATAGATTTTACAATGGTTATGAATATGTAGCACAGATTTTATAATGGTTATGAATATGTAGTACTTAGAATGTTAATGCAATGGTTTTTAGTATTAAATTATTAGAAACCACAAATGATCAATTTTCATTTGAGTTCAATATTTAATGTGGATAATAGATTAGAACAATGATAACCACATGGGCGAGTATCAAATCAGTGCTATACAAAGAAATTATTGCATACTTGATATTTGGTGCTTTGTTTGAAAAGTATTAAAGCAAGAATCTAAATAGAAATCAATTTAAATGAATTTTTAAAACATCTTGGCTAATTTGATATTTACTCTTACCATTATTATTATTCTACTCTACTATACATATAAAATCTTGGACAGTAAATGAAAGTGGATTCATTTTTCATCTTCAACATTGGTGATTTTGATATTAATGCAATCAGTATTTAAGGATTATCACTCTATTATATATATATATTGTAACAGTCAGAATCGTCTATCTCGCTAACACACTGCAGAATTCAAACCCCAGACACGAAACTGAACATTCTAGGAGGGGTTGCCTTCTAGATATACTAAGTTCGAATCTACAGACACGAAACTGAACATTCTAGGAGGGGTTGCCTTCTAGATATACTAAGTTCAAATCTAAAGTTCAAATTTCACAGTGCCATCTATGTGATAACGCATCTGATGCCAGTACTAGTATAATCTTTGACCGGTGCCTGGTGGTCAGGGAGAAACAAAAGACTCTATACTAAAAGAAGCTTGGGTGGCTAATTAATGTCTATGGATTTACAAAAGAAATGTAGAAAATATATATATAGACCGAGACGGTGATAGGAATCAATAAAATAAGATATCAAATTTAGTTTTAAATAATTTCACAAAATTTATTTATATAAATTATATATATAATGCCACTGTCTGCTTATATGAGACAGGGACGCGTATTAAATAATTGTTGGCATTATATTCCAATAAATGACAAAAAGGTTTTAAAGCAAAGTGATATATTCTATTCCTCGGGTTAATAGCATTACGATAATGTGCTTGATGAGATAGGAACATGTGCGAGTTTCTTTGAGCAATTATACAAGTCTAAAAAAATATTTGAAAATTAAGTGTTCTAAAATATTTATTGGTTTCAAGAATAGCATGGACAAAAGCTTACTAAGCAACAAAATGGGAATGTGATCAAAGCATTAATTCGATGATGATGATGATAATAATAATAATAATAATAATAATAATAATAATAATAATAATAATAATAATAATAATAATAATAATAATAATAATAATAATAATAATAATAATAATAATAATAATAATAATAATAATAATAATAATAATAATAATAATAATAATAATAATAATAATAATAATAATAATGTTACATTGGGAGGTCAGTATTGCTGATAATGAATTTATTAAAGTTGGAGGGTGTGACACATTTAAATCACGGATGCTTTGTAAAATAAATATAAAATAAAACAATAATGGAATATCTGGAATGATTACGGAGGGCATCTGCTGCTAACCTGTAGGAAAGTATTTTATGAACCGCTGAAACTTAGCGACTGGGTGACGATTGCATTTAATTCCCAGGTGTGTCATTTATGGACACACTCTGCCTGGGAACTGCAATAAGCGAAGAAGGCGGACTTGGCCGTGTAAAGAATCCTTGGAAAAGTAAAACAAAGCAGTCTCAACAACCAATTCACTCACCAGCAATACGAGACTAGTGTATATAAAACATACTGAATGTGTTTTACTTGGATTAAGAGAAATGCCCAATCAAATTCCCCAAAATTTATTTAAAAGGGTCCGCACATTCTCGACGTCAATGATGAACTTTGTAATTAAAGTAGAACACGGTAATTAAAATAGGAAAATGTATGCTTGCGGGTTTGAAAATTAAGTATAGATTTATATAGGCAATCATGCATTAGGGGACACATTTAATCATTGACCTTACACATACTCTCATATTAGATTAAAATCAATAATGTAGATTTTAAACTATGTGATTATATTATATATTAAAGAAAAGAATCACCCTCGAACGAGTGATTTGCAAGGTAATAAAATTGGAAAATTATTTAGAAATTTAAAATATGCCTTCATAGCGGCATCTTATTTTCATCAAAGGGAATAATTCACTTGGTCAAAGACGATTCTGACACATTATCATAATAAAATAACAGAAAGCTTAATCAATAGAAAATATTAACCCAAGGATAGAGAGCAAAATGTTGAGTATATTTAAATACATTAAAGAAATACATAATGAAGTTATGTGAAATATCAAAAAACAATTTAAAATAGCTATAGCATGTTAGTTATCACAAGAGCTCTTGGGTTAATTTAGGGTTACCTCTGGAGAAGCATTTTGTGTAGATGTTCGGCAGGTTTTATAATTCAGCAGCAAAATCTGGAATGTTCATATTTTTGCAGCAGCAGCAGTTCCGGGGTTCCTTATGTGATAGCATCCGATGGTTTGGAGCAGCGACCAGCTATTCCGAGGGGACATAGCCATCTTGACACCTCTACCCTGTCATGTCAAGATTAGCAAATTATTAGAATAGAACTCAGAATGATTTCTCTTAGAAACATTAGAATGGAGAACAAAAGAAAACCCTTCTTTTTATAGTAGACTTTAACAATAGAATTGCCCTGGAGCTTTACAAAAATATATCGGACTTATCAGCTGTAATTAAATCATCCGAATGTCTAAAGGAATTCAATATTAATTAATTTCTTTTGTTAATTTCCCTGTCGACATTCAAATTACAAACTAGATTTAATTAAAAATTACTTTTATTAATTAAAGAAAACCTTAAGTGGACATGTGCTGTTTTTAGATAAACTTATATAACATTAACTAATTAAACTATTGTCCCTCATTTATTTTAACTGAAATATTTGGAATGACTTTTATTAAATTAAATGAAAATTATTTTACTTTTAAATTGCAATATTTGAATCTATTTACTAAATGAATATTTGCTAAATGAATTTTATTTTAAATCAAAAATATATTACGACAGTAATATATATTTGTAAATAGATTCAAACAAAATAACTTTAACAATTTATAATTTTGATATGTTTTAAAATGCATATCATAGTGTGCGTGCAATTACGACTTATATAACCTACTTTTTAATAAATCAAAATTCTGTGAACATATACATAATCCATAATCTTTTATTTATTTGGGAATGAGTTATATATATATAATACAAGCATTGTACTCGTGGTTTAAAATTAGGTGGGATTTTCGGTATATAAGTGTACTGCAGACACACTACGATAGATTGGAGTTCAAAATAAGGTATGAGGGTAGGAAATAGGTGAGAAAAGGTGAAATGAAGATCTGCAAAGCAGACCTTACTGTTTCACATTCCCTTAGTGACAGAACAAAAATAATTCTTAAAAAAAAGATCTTACAACAGGTGTCCACCTATGAAGCCTGCATAAACAAAATTTACAAGATAACCCATAATGTACAGGATATAAATATAATGAAGAAACAAAACTGAATTATATACCCAGCTCATATTAATAAATCTACCATCTAGCGAACATTTTCTATTATCATTTCAACAATTTTTTTATATTTAATATTTTAAAAGTTTAACATTGGTTTATCCGATCTCCTTTCTCATTTATCCTGTGACGTGTCCATTTATATATTTTTTTTGTTGTTTTAAAAAAAAACTACTATAATCCTGGATCTGGTGGGTGATATACAAAGGGTTTTAGACTCCTAGCATTATAAGTCCCTCTTATGGTCCCATTGTCCTCCAGTAAATATGCATTTGGGCCACTTACCCGTTTTATCATATATGGCCCTTGATGCAGTGGGAAAAACTTCTTGTATTTACACTGGTCCCGGCTACTGGGCTTTGGAGTTCTGACCCATACATGATCCCCAACTTGAAATTGGTAGGACCTTGTTTTCTTTAATTGTTTTTTTTCCACCCGGGCTTTCAGACGATGATGAACTGCTCGCCGGTCCTCTTCTCTGTCAACTTCTTGATCATCCTTGGGCAGGGGTATTTTAATTAATGGTTGCTCTGGCTTACCAAAATGAAGATGCATTGGTGTTCACCCTGTAGCCTCATTAATGGTTCCATTAATATACTGAAAAATTTCTTCCGTTCGGTTGACCCAGCCCCGGTGGTTATCGTGGATGTACGTCTGAAACAGCCGGTTAATTACCTGCATGACCCTCTCACAGGGGTTGGATTGGGGGTTCTAATGAATGTCATCACATGCCTGAGACTTTGGCTCTTTATCCAGGTCTGCCATTCTCGTGAAGTGAAAGCCGAGCCGTGATCTGAGAATATTGCTTCAGGCTTGCCGATGGTCACAAATTGCTTGCACTGTAACGCCCTAATTGCACTTTTTGAATCTGCCCTTATGACCGGGTAGGCCCATGCATACTTAGAAAATACCTCATAGGTGACAAAAAGGTACCGACATTTATAATAGGATGGTAGTGGCCCATAGTGGTCTACTGCCAAAACCTTGTTGGGTCCCAATGGAATAATGGAGGCGGGGGTACTGCTGAAGATCTTATTTGGGGGTTTGCTTTCAGTGCATGTATTACATTTCTGGAGGGTATGTAATATATCACTATACATCCATGGCCAATGAAACTGCTGCCTCAGGGCTTCTTCGGTTTTTCTGGGACCATAATGTCCCACCAGGCTGTGCATATAAGTGATTAGTGGGCTTCTTAAATCAGGTGATATGAGAATTTTCCACAATCTATTCTTAGTTTGTTGCATCAAAAGTCCATTTTGCAATCTGTATCTCCTTTTCCCCCTACCAGTGGTACATCCTTGAGCAGGGTTTCCTTGCCTTTGGACTTTTTGCATTAAATCTCTTTACTGGGGCTGCTTTTCCTGCCAATACTGCAAATTCTTAAGTTTCTTTTTAATTTCCTGGTCCAACACGTTAGTCATGATTATTAATGGCTGGTTGATATCATAGGGTTGCAAGGTTTTTTAGTCAACATGCCCCACCAATCTCTTGCATAGCCATATAAGTAATGGCTAGCGATCACAGTCTGTTCGCGACAGTTCATCTTACAAAGAGAAAAAAAATCCCGCAAGCTATCCAAGTGTGGGTGAAGATTTTTTCCTATTTCTCCTCGAAATATCTGAATGGTGATTGTTTTATCAACCTGAGTTTGAATCCTGTGGTCTGAAATTAATGTACTGCAGGCTGCATCTCTTGTACTATTGTTGATTTGAGAAATTGGTCGATTGCTGTCAAAGGTCTGACAGCTCTGATTTGTAGTTCTGTCCTCTTTCCAGTTTTCTAAGTAGCATTCTTCAATATTAAGTTCAAGAGCCCTTTGTTCTTTTTTTACTTTGACAATTTCATCGAGGAGCAGCCTGTTAAATATTTTATACTCTTCCTCTTTTCTTCAGGCTTCCTCTTCATGCTCTCTTGCACTCTCTTCGCTTCTCCTATACAATTACTCCAGATATTTCCGATTGAAATCTCCCTGGCTTGTTTGCTGGACAGGTCTCATACTTATTGGAGGAGATTCAAGAAATCCGGATGGGTCCAGTTCTTGTTCATCATGGTTGTTCTCCATATTATCCATGGCCTTGGATGATTATTGTGATCGATGATGATGATGACTTTTTCCTTTTATTTTATTGCTAACTATTTAATATATCCTAAAAAAAATTTCTTAACGAATAGGTGTACTTTGAAAACACAATATATAGCACTGATAAAGAAAACTTTTAAGCTGTTTTACGGTTGAACTTACTAAAACTCATACAGTAAAAAAAATACTATTATTATATTTTCCTTGTTTGATTCTCTGCAATTATTATGTTTGACTTCAAATTTTATTAATGGCTAATAGGCTATCTCCCTCTTGGTTCTGTTGGCCTAATTGCTGCTTTTACATTTATCACTAAAACCCCAACTACTGCCCTCTTACTACTGCTAAAATTTCTCACTTAAATCTGCTGCCAACATATATATTTTTAACTGCCCATATATATAAAATTCTCTTAAATTCTACCTGTCAAATTGTTTTGCTAAAATATATTTTTAAACTCAAGCAACTTTATTTATATATATAAACATTCGCTAGATCCAGGTATAATTATTTCGTTCCCTCTTATTTAAGATTTGCAAACATATATATATATATATTTACATACTCATTGATCCAATTCATGTCTCATTATTTGGTCTAAGAAAAATTTACAAACATGAAAAAAAAAACAATTACATATAAAAGAATTTAGCCTGGTGACAAAATTTATTTTAGAAGTAACTCCGTTTAATGAAATTACCCTTGGGTGCCATGTCACCAGTTAAAAGGATCCATAGACTGTTAGCTTCCCAAAATTAATTTTAAATTACTGTTCCATTTAACTATGGGCACTCGTTAAAACATTCGCATTTTTTTTATTTTATTGATTACAACATTTTTTATTTTATTTCTAAATTCCATACGATAGCCTATTATATCTAGGTCATTATCGTACAAAATTATTATTATGCTATCTTGCATGTTGAGCCGATAAACTTTATTTTGATAGAAAATATAAGACTTGAAATATACATAGATTGTCACAATATTCACTTGGGACAATATTTCAATAATTTACGCTATGCGTGCATAGTGTAACTTAGGTGAAACAATAAATACAGATAAATATAGATGGCTCGTATCACACTATAGCAAGTTTGGGCAAGTTTATTATACAGTATAAGTAATTGAATGCCCGAGTCAAACAAAATATATGAAATATACACGCAAATAAACAGTATAGATAATATAGAGTTTGAAAAATATTATATACATCAAAAACATAAAGGATTTGAGTGATTAAATACGAAACAAAATGCTAAAATTAAGCTACAGGGATGGGGTGTTTATATAATTAAGATCTACAGGGATGTGGGTGTTTAAATATTCGAGGCTCCACATTTGGGCAAGCCATGGACCCGGAAAAAAAAATTTACTATGTAACAGTCAGAATTGTCTATCTCGCTAACACACTGCAGAATTCAAACCCCAGACACGAAACTGAACATTCTAGGAAGGGTTGCCTTCTAGATATACTAAGTTCGAATCTAAAGTTCAAATTTCACAGTGCCATCTACGTGATAACGCATCTGATGCCACTACTAGTATAATCTTTGACCAGTGCCTGGTGGTCAGGGAGAAACAAAAGACTATACTAAAAGAAGCTTGGGTGGCTAATTAACGTCTATGGATTTACAAAAGAAATGCAGAAAATATATATATAGACCAAGACAGTGATAGAAATCAATAAAATAAGATATCAAATTTAGTTTTAAATAATTTTACAAAATTTATTTATATAAATTATATATATAACGCCACTGTCTGCTTATATGAAACAGGGACGCATATTAAATAATTGTTGGCATTTTATTCCAATAAATGACAAAAAGGTTTTAAAGCAAAGTGATATATTCTATTCCTCGGGTTAATAGCATTACGATAATGTGCTTGATGAGATAGGAACATGTACGAGGTGCTTTGAGCAATTATACAAGTCTAAGAAAATATTTGAAAATTAAGTGTTCTAAAATATTTATTGATTTCGAGAATAGCACAGACAAAAGCTTACTAAGCAACAAAATGGGAATGTGATCAAAGCATTAATTCGATAATAATAATAATGTTACATTGGGAGGTCAGTATTGCTGATAATGAATTGATTAAAGTTGGAGGGTGTGACACGTTTAAGTCACGGATGCTTTGTAAAATAAATATAAAATAAAACAATAATGAAATATTTGGAATGATTACGGAGGGCATCTGCCGCTAACTCATAGGAAAGTATTTTATGAACAGCCAAAACTTAGCGACTGGGTGATGATTGCATTTAATTCCCAGGTGTGTCATTTATGGACAAACTCTGCCTGGAAACTGCAATAAGTGAAGAGAGCGGACTTGGCCGTGTAAAGAATCCTTGGAAAAGTAAAACAAAGCGGTCTCAACAACCAATTCACTTACCAGCAATACGAGACTAGTGTATATAAAACATACTGAATGGGTTTTATTTGGATTAAGAGAAATGCCCAATCAAATTCCCCGAAATTCATTTAAAAGGGTCCGCACATTCTCGACGTCAATGATGAACTTTGTAATTAAAGTAGAACACGGTAATTAAAATAGGAAAATGCATGCTTGCAGATTTGAAAATTAAGTATAGATTTATATAGGCAATCATGACCTCGCACATACTCTCATATTAGATTAAAATCAATAACATGTAGATTTTAAACTATGTGATTATATTATATATTAAAGAAAAGAATCGCCATCGAACGAGTGATTTGCAAGATAATAAAATTGGAAAATTATTTAGAAATTTAAAATATGCCTTCATAGCGGTGTCTTATTTTCATCAAAGGAAATAATTCACTCAGTCAAAGACGATTCTGACACATTATCATAATAAAATAACAGAAAGCTTAATCAATAGAAAATATTAACCCAAGGATAGAGAACAAAATGTTGAGTATATTTAAAGACATTAAAGAAATACATAATGAAGTTATGTGAAATATCAGAAAACAATTTAAAATAGCTATGGCATGTTAGTTATCACAAGAGCTCTTGGGTTAATTTAGGGTTACCTCTGGAGAAGCATTTTGGGTAGATGTTCGGCAGATTTTATAATTCAGCAGCAAAATCTGGAATGTTCATATTTTTGCAGCAGCAGCAGTTCTGGAGTTCCTTATGTGATAGCTTCCGATGGTCTGGAGCAGTGGCCAGCTATTCCGAGGGGACATAGCCATCTTGACGCCTCTACTCTGTCACGTCAACGTTAGCAAATTATTAGAATAGAACTCAGAATGATTTCTCTTAGAAACATTAGAATGGAGAACAAAAGAAAACTCTTCTTTTTATAGTAGACTTTAACAATAAAACTGCCCTGGAGTGTTACAAAAATATATCGGACTTATCAGCTGTAATTAAATCATCCGAATGTCTAAAGGAATTCAACATTAATTAATTTCTTTTGTTAATTTCCCTGTCGACATTCGAATTACAAACTAGATTTAATTAAAAATTACTTTTATTAATTAAAGAAAACCTTAAGTGGACATCTGCTGTTTTTAGATAAACTTATATAACATTAACTAATTAAACTATTGTCCCTCATTTATTTTAACTGAAATATTTGGAATGACTTTTATTAAATTAAACGAAAATTATTTTACTTTTAAATTGCAATATTTGAATCTATTTACTAAACGAATATTTACTAAATGAATTTTATTTTAAATCAAAAATATATTACGACGGTAATATATATTTGTAAATAGATTCAAACAAAATAACTTTAACAATTTATAATTTTGATATGTTTTAAAATGCATATCATAGTGTGCACGCAATTACGACTTATATAACCTACTTTTTAATAAATCAAAATTCTGTGAACATATACATAATCCATAATCTTTTATTTATTTGGGAATGAGTTATATATATATAATACAAGCATTGTACTCGTGGTTTAAAGTTAGGCGGGATTTTCGGTATATAAGCATATTGCAGACACACTACGATAGATTGGGGTTCAAACTAAGGTATGAGGGTAGGAAATAGGTGTGTATGTGTGTGTTTGTTTATATTATTATAAGATGAAAAAATTAAATGTACATTCAATTGACATTAACATTCTTTGAAGGTGCTTATAATTGGAATAAAATTGAAGCTAATAGAATATATAGTTATAGACATATTTAATAGCCTTCATTACACTACACATTCTTGAAACGTATAAATAAAGACATCATAAAAGACAAATGACTTCCTGAACCAACCAGCATTTACCAGTTGGCCCAGATCATGTGTTCAGTATTTATCAATAGTAATTTGTTGCATTTTGATATGTAAGTGTCAAACTTATTTTAATCATAACTTTGACACAATCCACTCTAGATAATACATTAATGATTATCACTAATCCTTTACTGAACTAGAGATTATTCCTAGTCCCGACACAAACTGTATACATCAGTTAAAGATTAATATTTTTTTTTTATTAAACACAGAGTAATTCAACTCATTTCTCTTTTACTATGTGTATTATTTTTATAAATGTACTTAAAAACCTTCACTCCATTGTATATTTTTAAAACATATAAATTACTGATTTGGTGTCAAATGTAGCTAATTATACAAGAATATTATTTTAGAATCAAAACATAGTCATTATTTTATTTTAATTTAAGTCTTTAGCTTGATAATAATGATAATAAAAAGATGGGCTGTCAGATACATGACTACATTGGTTCTAGTTTTAAATCCCAAATTCTCACTGATAGAGGAAAGCATGGAACTAGTCTGTTGATACAGATTAAATTTACACTATAATATGGTAATCATTGATTTTTCAAACTCATGCTACATGACACTAAAAAAGTAAAGAAAGAGATAATATGCTCTTGGTCTCTAGTAAGTTGAAACAATCATGTGAAGTTGTATTGGTAAATATCTAATGAACAAAATGTATTCCTAAAGCATAATATATCTAATGTAATAAATGCAATTAATAGTAGTTAAAAGCTTTCTAACAATTTTATGCAAATTATTTGCACATGTGATCTAATGTTACTACTACTACTAATATTAATATTCTCTAGATAATTTTTTCAAACAATACTTTTATTGACATGATTCATTCATTTATTTTTAAATTAGACTGCCTTTTGGAAAAGTAATCTGTTAATCAAAATACTACATAGTTATGGCTTTTTATTATTTATTTCATTTTGATTTTTAATTTATTATATATATATATAAAGAGAGAGAGAATTTAGAAAGAATTGAATCCTCCAATTTCATGATTAAAAACCTAACAATTTTATTTCATTTTCAATTACAAACTATCGTTTTTTAAAAATAAAATCGAAGCTGCTGGGCTACACTTAATAATTAATTTTTACTTTTTTAATTTACTTTAAATGAATATTTGTAGGCATATTTATGGATGAAAATAGCATGCAATATTTAAGTTTTTAAGTTTCATATAGTGAAATATGATGTGTCACTAAAAAAAAAGAAATGAAACTTTCACGAAGCATACAATTTTAATAGAATTTATAGCTAAACTCTTTTTTTCATCTTGTTTTTAAAATATCTTTTTATGGATACAAATTCGGAAACCTAATTTATTTGTAAAATAATTTTATTTTTGTACATTAAGTTCTTACTTGAAAGCTGAAGAAATAATTAAATAAGAAAGTGTTATGAAAAGATCAGATTGGTAGTCTCTGATCCTTTCCCTGGTGAGTGCAGTTTAGTATAATATTGTAATGCTTAAAAATAATGAGGGGGGCTAATTGCTATAACAAGCTTTATTGATAAATACCTCAACAAAGAAAGCATTTAAAAATCTCTGTCTAGAAAATTTATCCCCCCAACCCTCAGACCATTAGTTTCATGCTTTTTGCAATCCTCAGTCAGGCTTAAAAAAAAAGGGTCATGTGATAAATGACTATTTTATTTACTATTTATAGTTTTGCTTTCAGGTCTTAAGCAATGTTATATTGCTAAGGCTATTAATATATGGTTTGACTGAAGATTTCTCAGCCCCATATAGGTATTTAAATTAGGTAGCTGGATTTGAAGACATATAGATGTCTAAAAAATTTCAGATTTTCTACTTAATAGTTAACTTTTAGATAAATGCTGGTTTTGGGTTCTTATTTTTACATCTAGTGTCTGAAATTACCATAGCATCTTCCTGAGGAGTGCCAAAAACATGAAATTAGTGGTCTGAGGATTGAGGGATAATTTCTAGATAGAGATTTTTAAGTGCTTTCTTTGTTGTGACATTTATCAATAAAGCTTGTTAGAGCAATTAGCACAGCTCATTATTTTTGTTTACAAGCTTAAAAAATTGGATCATATGATATATGACTTTATTTTATTTACTATTTAATGCTTAGAAATATATGAACTTTGATAAATCTTTTACATCATTATGATGTAGGAATCATTAAATAAGAAAAACATCTTTAAAATTCTACATACTAAACTTTTAATTATTTCAAAGTTCTGAGGATTGAGGGATAATTTCTAGATAGAGATTTTTAAGTGCTTTCTTTGTTGTGACATTTATCAATAAAGCTTGTTAGAGCAATTAGCACAGCTCATTATTTTTGTTTACAAGCTTAAAAAATTGGATCATATGATATATGACTTTATTTTATTTACTATTTAATGCTTAGAAATATATGAACTTTGATAAATCTTTTACATCATTATGATGTAGGAATCATTAAATAAGAAAAACATCTTTAAAATTCTACATACTAAACTTTTAATTATTTCAAAGTTATATTGCCATCTACTGTAAATTGAGCAATCAGTGGATACTTTATGCCAATGCTATTATATTAACATTTCTATATAGGTTTTTGGCATAAATTATAGTTTTTATCAAAAAGGACTTTGGATTTAAATCTGGAATTAATACATTTAGAAACATTTTAAACTTCTTTATATTATCAAACTAATAACCTGAAATTAAATGAATCCTAAAGATTTTAATTCATACTAAGTTATTTGCATAATCATATCAGGTTGAGAACTACATATTTTAGTGAGGACAAATTTATTCCAACTTTAGACTTCGTTGTTTTATTAAGAGGTTTAATAGAGAAGTTATGAATTGCTACTAGATATATAAGCTTTGAATTCCAAGTTTTTATTCATAAAAGCTATTATTTAGAAATCAATCCTGAGATGTGAATATAATAGCATTACAATCTACTGTATTTCCCCCCAAAATAAGATCAGATCTTATATTAATTTTTGCTCTAAACTTATGGCTTATATTCAGGGGATGTTTTATTTTTTCATGTACAAAAATAAATATTTATTACTTTCAATAGCATGTAAATAACTTTTACTACTGCTTAAATATATTGTGTTTAGGATTATAATCACAGCACAGAACATTTTTGTTATAAACGAGAATATTAAAAGTTATTTACATGTTGTTGAAATTAATAATATTTAATCTAAAATAATATATGAAATGTTAAGCTGGCTTAATTAATTTGGGGATTGAGATCGCCTACAAGTAATAAATTTCAGCCTTTTTATAATATGTATGGTTGAACACCAGATAAAAAAGGAATCTCATATCAGATTGAATGAAGGTGTATCGATAAATGAAAAGTAAAATTGTGTTTGCAAATTTATTAGAATAATTAGTTATGAGTCTGCCTGCAAAATAATTTTGAGTAACATTTATTCAAGTATAAAAATCTATATTTATATTTATTTATATATTCATTACATTAATTCAAAATATATTTTTTCTTCTTATCCTCATTATATTCATTACTTTATAATTCAATACATTTGTCATGTGTTTTAATGGCTGAATGGAATCCATCCATCAGGCTGACAATCTTAACTAGATTTTATATTTGGGGTAGGCCTGAAAAATCATGCTAGAACTTATTTTCTGGTTAGGTCTTATTTTCAGGGAAACACAATAGTGCCCATTGATTATTCAAGTTCGCTGCAGCAGAGAAAATCATATGATGTTTTATTGGTAAAAATATTAATGAAATTTAATTGGTACTGCAGTACAGAACTGTGGTCTCTATTCTTATGTATTGATATACATACATTTACATATTAACATTACATATATTGCTTCATTTAAATATTTTTATTTATTTAATAAATTTTTATATTTAAAAAATTCATGATTTTAATTAATCATTTTAAAATAATTTACTTTGTTTTGATGTAAAAATGATGTCCTTTTTTTTTAAGAATAAAAAGGTAGTGAGTAATGAGCTTAATTAAGATTATAAAGATTCTAATTTTACTTACTTTGTCATTATATAAAGAAGTCATAGTTATTGCAATTAGTATATATTATAAGATTATGGTTAATAAAGCATTGTGTAAATCACATTGCAAAAATGCTTTTATAAAGCTTATTTTGTAATTGACAATTATGGAATTCTAAAGATTAACATTGTTAATAAATGAAATAAATATTTTTTAGTCTTTTTTTATATTATTGAATTATTATCTATTTGTGAATGATATAATAAAGAGAGAAAAAGTTTTTTTTTTTTTGAGTAAATTTAAAATAGCTAATTTTTAAAAATAGATTTTTTTTTATATCAATAGAATTCTTATAATAAAAATTTATTCTATAAAAGTTGGTTTATTGAAAACTTATTGACCAATCAGTTATTCAATTGGGGATGTAAAACTACCCATTGTCTAGTCATATTAAAAGTTCATTTTAAAGTTAAAAAAAATATTGTTTTATTCATTTATTATTAAAATTATTATTGGAAATAGAAAATGAGTATACTATATGTAGAATCTATTAATAAAAATATTCTCAATATTTCAAATAAGTTTGTTGATTACATATATAATTTTTTTAAAACTGGAGGTATTTTAATTTTACATTGCTTATGAATGAGCTATTTTTGTTTACAAAATTGGCTAATTAAAAGATGAATTAACATTTAAATAGCAAACTTCCAAAAAAGCAAAATAGTTTAATTCTGGTAAACAGATATTCATTAAAAACAACAATAACAAACATATCTCTTATATTATTAATTTTAAAAATTACAAACAATTTATTTTTTGTTGTTTTAAATTTGTAGAAGGCTTTATATATATTAATAGAAAAATTGTATTATTTGATAATGCTGTAAATATATAATAAACTATAAAATTAAAATATATTGTGTAATGCTTCACATTTGTCATTATTCATCTTGTTACCCCCCCCCCCCCCAATGGTCAATTTAAAATAATCTAGATATCATGAAACTGTGAAAATGTAAGTCCTTAATTTTTTAGCATTAAATTTGAAAGGTGTTTTTCATCTTATCAATTTTTTAGTAAGTAATTCAAAACGAAATAACTAATGAATGCACATACAATGAATATCTGTATATTTAACATTCATTTATTTTTCTATTTTGTACTGTAGGTTTAAAAAATAAAATTTAGAATATTTGTCACTTTGTCTTGGTATATGATAGACTTTTTATTGTGTAAGATATTTTAATGATGGAAATGATTTTTTTCTAAATATTATGCTGAAGTTTCAAAATTTCATAACCTATATAGCATTTTTAGTAGAATGAAGACTGCAAATAATAGCAAAATTAAATATTTTGTACACTTTTATAACTATTTAAGATAAATGCGAGAATATCTAAGATATTGATAGTAAATACACATGTACACACATATGCTTGGTTTTGGAGATTACCCAATCAAATCATCATTTGAATTCGTTAAAAAAATTAAGCTGAAAGAAATTGAACTGGATTTTAAAATCACTGCACTGTGTCCGAATTATACAGATTTATTGTCAGGAAGCTATCAATCAGTATAATTAATAAAGAACTAAGAAAGAAAAATTACCCTGACAAGCATGTTAAGTTCATAACAGAATTCTTGTCATGGCTCGATGGCAACATTATGGCAGTATTCAAAGAAAAATGGTACAGAATGAAGGATGGTTGGCCAATGGTTCTCCACCATGAGTGAGATTGTGTCAGCTATCTTCTTCAATCACTTTGAATAGCAAGTGATACCTAAGTACTTGGCAATAGCCCCTAAAACAATATACACATGAAATGTGAATGATTTATTTATAGCAGCATTGGAAAACATAACTGAGTATCCAAAATGACCTTCAAGAACTTACAAAATGATCACAAAATAGCACATGGGAAAATGAGGTAAGGGAAGTGAGATATTTGGATTTATAGATGCAAAGAGATGGAGAGATTCAATTACAGAATGATCATTAAGCCATTGGAAATTTTACACACAGCCGAATTCAAATGCACCTAAGGCTCATAAATTGGCAGGACTATCAACATTCTTATTTAGAAATCATCATTTGTGTAAGTTTAAAGCAGATAGGAAAACCAACATCACTTTCTATGTCAGAGATTTGATAAGCATGTGATTCAAATACAGAACAATAGCAGAAAGGATCAAGCAGTTTGACCAAAAATTAACAAATAACAAGCATGAAGAGGATAAGCACACATAGTATTCCCATATATACACAAAGTGGTCAAAGACCTTGTTAAAAACCTATCCAATTTAAAGTAGATTCTTGAACCACCCTACCTACTAGCAGACTTATTAACAACTCCAAAGATAAAATTAATCCAGACCCCCCCCCAGGTGGTATAAAAGATAGCATTTCCACAAGTTGGCTGCAGGGCTATGTACTATGGGGAAACTGGGCCACTGTCACCACTACTATAGTTCAACACACATACATATATAATAGTTTGCATACCAAAAACGAAGGCAGTTCGATATTCCTAGAACACCAAAAAACATCTAATCACAGATTTGAACCCACCAAATGCCAAAATCATGTGCTTGGAGAGAAACGATGCCAAATGCAAGATAAAAAAAGCTTACTTCATTGTGAATGAACTGAAGGCTATCAATAGAGAAGATTCCTGCTTTTCGATTTCCAAGAAATGGACTGGTTAGATAATTTGCATACATTTGCATATACTAACGATAACACAGAATGAAGAGTGACACAGGCTATGAATATAGGAGCAAATATACCCCAAAAGCACTAAGCCAGAATTAACACAATTAAAATAATAGCTTCACTGGTGTGTGTTGGAAACACAGTATAATAATTATACGCTTTATATTTTCATGGATCTTTATTATCTCTGAGTGTTTACAGGGATCGAATACCTCAATTTATATATTTATATATAACAACTTAGGAAAAAAATTGAAAATTTTTACAAGGAGCTGCCGATTTTTAAGTAAGCATGGGGTGTTTTAATTGAGATATCTGACCCATATCTAATGATATTATCATGTAATTACTGGATGATAAGATATAGGTATAAAACAAGTTATAAAACAAAAGTTACTATTAATTCAAATTATTTGCTTCACATCTCCAATATCTAAATATTAATGAAATTACCTTACTATTCTTAAACATCAGTGAATTACTTTTCAAATTTGAGTTATTAATTTACACTTTCATTAAATTTAAAGATGCAACATATCATGAACCTTATAAATTAATTTAAGCTTAATCCTAACTTCCTTCCTTTCATTTATATTTTTTCTATAAAGAAATATATTTTTTAGATTAATGATGTTAATATTTACCCTCACTTTCATAAACAATGGAAAAGACTGTTTTACTTGAAACATATATTGTAAAGGTAAAATGAATTTTTCTATATTTGGAAAGTTCATAAAAAGTTCAAGTGGTAAAGCAGATTCAGAATATGTGGACCTTTAATTTCAGAGTCCACCATTTCTACCATTGATGGAGTAAAATTAACATTGATAATTTTAGTTTTATTGTTATGTGTGTATTATGAATAAGTTGCTACAGTCTACATTAACAGCAGTATTAATCTCACAGGTTTAATTTTCACTATTCTCCAATCAGGTATCTTAGTTAATCTTTTTTCTGAATATTGGCTTCTTTTTGTAAATTAGTCATTCAATTTGTGTATTAACAGATACGGATCACTAATTTAAAACCACTGCAGTAAAAAAAAAATATAATATTCATAGCCACCAATCATTAGAAGTTTTTTAATGACATATGTGACACTTCCAGTCTGAAAACACAGTCTTCAATTTTTTAATTGTAAAAAGAGAAAATCCTAATAAATATATGTTGGATTTTTATATACAGGAGATGAAGACTATTTCAAGTGCCAGTGTATAATCTGTGGAGAAATATTATCTGATAGTTTTATGACATCTGCATTTACAAATAAAACATACTAGCTATACAAACAAAAGATGCCTAGTACAACATCAGAATATATCATTTTTTTTCATCAGTGAATAAAGATAAAGAAAAATAAATTTGAAGCCTCCTATCAAAGTATTAGTTACTATATTGTTATAATTGAATCTATTAATCAAGTTCTGAAGACATATGTAACAATACATAATGAAGAGAATAATCCTTCAGTACAAATCTAGACCCACTCACCTATAGGCAAGAATTGGCTTATATAAGAATTAACTCTAAGCACAAGTGATTCGTTTGTGTTTTTCAAACTCTTTTTTATGAGTGAGTGCATGTAGGATAAAAATATTCATAAACAGTGCATGACTGAAAAATTATTTCCATTGTTATTTATTACTATATTGGTATATGTAATAAAAATCTTACTGTAGCTGCAAATTTAATTTTTTGGGGGCAAAAATGTTACTGTGTGCATGCTTAAAAAAGAACATGGGGGGAAATTAGGTAATAATAATGAAATTAAGGGGTTTGAACACAGACTTTTAAGCTTCCTTCATTTATTCACTTTAATATAACTAATAGACATGACCACATACATGTGAAAAAGATAATTGATCTCCAATATATATATTTTGTGCTGAATCAACACTCATCATTTGAGCCAGATCACCATCTCCCACACATATATACAATCAGTGCTCAGTTTATATCAAGATAGCAAATCTTCAAACTTTAATGGACATACTTCAATCTTCTGCACCCTCCACCTCTTCAGCCATCTATACCATTGAAAATATAATGATGAAATGTTCAAACTCTTACTGATGCCAATATTGTTGTTATACACATGTTGACTTTAAGTATTATGACCTTAATATGTCTGTTTAAATACACAGAGGGATGAGCAGAATTCAGACTAAATCTAATAAAACAATAATAGTTTATTATAAATATCGAACTTTAAGATGTAATTAAAGGGATTTGAACACAGACTTTCAAACTTTCTTCAGCTAACCATTCCATCTTATATAAGTGCCACACATGACCACACTCATGTAAAATATATAAATGATCTCATTACTTTCAAGCTTCCTTCAGCTATTCACTCCATCTTATATAAACAATACAAATGACCCACATACATGTAAAAAATATAAATAATCTCCAATACATGTATTTCATACTGAACAAGCACTTATCAGTTGGTCCAAATCATCATCTCCCATATATATATATATATGGGGGGGTGTAATCAATAAGTAATATTCAAATTTATACATATATTAACCATTAGAAACCAGTCAATACTTAGACAATCCCTATATATATATAACAATCATCAATGACAAACTATTATCATGGCAATCTCCTATAATTTACCTTATTTTATTAGACGTACTTTCGACTATATTCCTTTTAGCCTTTGGCAACTGTGTTTTATTTAGATTATTCAACGTTATATAGTTGACAAAAACTAAAAATCAAAAATGCTTCTAATAAAATAAGTTAAATTATATGAATATTGCTGCATTTAATATATATATATAAATTTGAATACTACATATATTTTGGAAAGAATTTAGACATCAAACTATTCAAATTTATATATATATATTAAATGCAGCAATATTCATATAATTTAACTTATTTTATTAGAAGCATTTTTGATTTTTAGTTTTTGTCAACTATATAACGTTGAATAATCTAAATAAAACACAGTTGCCAAAGGCTAAAAGGAATATAGTCGAAAGTACGTCTAATAAAATAAGGTAAATTATAGGAGATTGCCATGATAATAGTTTGTCATTGATGATTGTTATATATATAGGGATTGTCTAAGTATTGACTGGTTTCTAATGGTTAATATATGTATAAATTTGAATATTACTTATTGATTACACCCCCTCCCCATATATATATATATATATATATATATATATATATATATATATGGGAGATGATGATTTGGACCAACTGATAAGTGCTGGTTCAGTATGAAATACATGTATTGGAGATTATTTATATTTTTTACATGTATGTGGGTCATTTGTATTGTTTATATAAGATGGAGTGAATAGCTGAAGGAAGCTTGAAAGTAATAACCTTTAATTACATCTTAAAGTTTTGTATTTACAATATAATAGTATTGATTTATTAGTTATAATAATGGAAAGAATTAAAACTAGTACATTTTTTACTATTCGAGAGAGAAGACCCAGATATTGCTCATTTTGCTATTGTAATTGTTATTATAAGATGCATGAAATGCAATGAAGATGATAACCCTTTTTGTTTTATATATTCTACCACAGTGTCAATGAGGTAATTTTAAAGGAAAGGATATTGACTGGCTCAAGAGGTCAAATTATATTCAGTTCTAATGATTATTATTTTTAAAAAAGGCATTCATTAATGTAATTGCTTCACTCTTTGTATCAATGGGAACATTATGTCAAGTTTTTATTCCTACTTTTCAAGGCTATGTTATGAAGATAGCCTCCAAATATAACATTGAATCACTACTACATATATGTAATTAATCATATTTCCCTTGAATTACAAGTAGTTTTAAATGAACCTGTTAAAAATCAAAGTTTGAATCTTGTATTTTATGTTGTTTTTTCACATAGAAGTGATAAAGTCTTTACCTGACTAATTGAATTTAGATATTAATTCCAGACTTTTTGATGACCATTCTTTCAACTTGCTTCTAAGTCATATGACTATGATTTGCTTCAGATTCTTATAAAATATTTTTCATCAAATATTTAGCATTTCAGAATAGTTCAATAAGAATCTTCAAAGTTTCAAACAAAATTGAATCTACATTAAAAATGAGATTTTTGATGGTTATACACTGAGAACCATTTAAAATTCTACACAATTTCCTACCTGAGAATAATCTATAATTTCTTCAGAAAATGAGTTAAAAAAAACCCAAACATTTGAAAAGGCTAAAATCATCCTTGGAGAAATATTTATCAAAATCTGGAGAATTGGCCTTGCAAATCCATTTGAAGAAAAATACTTCCACTCTGCCAAATTATCAATCAAAAATAAAAATAAAATGGTGTGATAATTACAACCGTTTTTATATAATTCAGAAACACAAAGCTGTGGAGACACTTTTATTTTCTTTTAAGTTGCCAAAAAAATAAATACGATAATAAGTTAAATATAGTTTCAGATTTAAAACTATATTTTATACCAGATGAATTTAATTTCACAAAACTATGCACTTTAAAACAAGCTCTAGGATTGCAAAAAGTATTAAAGTTTATCAGTTTTACTAATAAATTAAAGTAATATATTAAATTAATGTAAAGTATTTTTTAATATAATATGAGATATTTTTACAGATTGATTTTTTGAGTTTTGAATAATTTTTCACTGATTTTTAATCTCATTATTAGATCATTTGTTTAAAGTTACAACATATAAATTTTTAGTAACAGAAAATATATTAATTATAAACATTTTATTAATATTAAGCTACAATTTATGGGAATAAGTTGCTAAGAGATATTTAAGTGAAAAAAGGAAAACCATAGCATTATATTTATTTTTAAGCCAATGATTATAATATTAAACTATTCATTGTAATAGGAAATGGAGATGAGGATATTCCATGTTTTATTTCATTATTGACATCTATATGAACACTTGGAAAAAATATTATTTATTGTTAACATATCTATGAGATGAAAAAGTTATAGTATTTGCAAAAGTCTTTTATCAATTTGAATATGTGGAATTTTTTTTTATTTTTATTTTTATAAATTTCTTGATACCAGACAGTGATAGAATAGCCATGTGCAGTTTGTATAGTAGTGAAATGTTTGTTTCAAAGATGAAGATATTCATATCGATTCTTCATATTGATAAAATAAAAAAAATCCATCTTCTGTCAGAAAAAATGTAATCCATAATTAAATTTAAAATTTTAAAGGTCATACATTAAAAAAAGCTAAACTAATGTAGTTGAAACTTGATGCCAGTTTTCTCAAAATCTGGAAAACAATGAATTGACCAAAAATGTGCTTGATCTAGCACTTGTGTGCTCAAACATCACATGATTTCCTAAACAATTAATTCATGTGTTGTTATTATTATTATTATTATTATTTTATAATCGCAAAAATTATATGCTTTTACGCTTGTTAGAGAAGCTATATTTATTAATATTTATTTACACTTAACATTTTCAAAGCTCCATAGCTTCATATTCATCTCTCAAGAAATCCTGATGCAAGCCACCAATCAATATTCTTTTAACCCATATTAAAACAATTTTTCTAAAAAAATATTAAATAGATAATTCATTAATATAATGTATAATAATGGGCTTTGAATGTAATTTGTTGAGTATGATGAAGCAGTATTATAATTTATTTAATCTAACTTTTTATATTTTTAACTTAGCCAAGTATTTTTACACTTTACAGAGGGAAAAATAAATGATGGGACTTATTATATGAAGCAGTAGGAAAAAAATACTGAAACTATATATATATATATATATATATATATATATATATATATATATATATATATATATATATATATATATATATATATATATATATATATATATATATATATAATCAAGCTGCAATGTTAAAAAATCCAGCACCACCCTTTGTGAAATAAATATATTAAAGTCATATTTCAAAATAGCCAGCCTCAAAATGATACAAACTTTAATATATTTAATTTCACAGAGGACAGTGCTGGATTCCTTAACTAGTGGAATGACTTAATATTTGGATTTTTATTTCAGCATATTGTAAGGATAACTTACAATCTTATTAAGTTCACTTGTTTACATGCAATATCAAACCATAAACTTAAAAATATAATTTTTGAGCAATAAACAGTAAATACGCTATCCTTTTATGTTAAAATACCTATATACACACGTATATAATTTAAATGTTATATTATAAAATTTTAATAATTAAAAGTATACTTATATTTCAATCATTCATATATAATTAAAAGTATACTTATATTTCAATCATTCATATATATATATAATATTTATGAAGTTATCTAATATCACTAATCAAGATGCAAAACATAGAAATAATCTTAGGTCAAGTCATATTTTAGCAACTAAATGTGAAGAAAATAAAATTATAACATAATTATGTAATTATTAATTGTGATGCATTCAACAATAATTGAATACAAAATTGTGAAATGAAATAGTAATTTAATGCATGCTAATAACCGGAAGTCAATTCTGCTATAAAAGCTAAATCAACTAATTTCCAAATTAATTTTATCTTTTACAAAAGAACTAGTCACTATGTATAGTTATTTTGCTGTGTTTGAATACTGAACACATTAAAAAGATTGGTCAATAGTTTGAATGAATTTTTCTTATTTATAAAATTTTCATTAGCAGAGAACTCTAATATCACTCAAGAAAAGATTAAATAAATTACTCTTTAATATTATTAATAATAATTTCAAAAACTAAATTATCTTTAATATAATAATTAGAAAAATTCTTAATAATATTGTTCTAAACTTGAAATTTAAGGAAGGTAAATATCATCAAAACATTTATATATTTAAATAAAATTATTTTAATAAGATTTCAAGTTATAGAAAATGCATCATGAGTAAAGACAATTTGCCATAGCATCAAAATACAATTGTTCTAATCTAAAACAATGTAATTTCTCATTTCTACTGAAATGCCTAATGTATATATATATATGATTCAATACCCAACTTCAATTTATATCGAAATAATTTATGGAAGAGGATGTCAACATCACACAAGAGGAATGTTTAGGAACAATGGATTATAATAATTGCCTCACTGATGATTAATGACAGGAAAATAAAAGAACTTTATTCTCAATGAACATTATTACTCACATTATAAAAAATAATAGAACAATATCATAAACTTTCAACACACCATATCATCTTTGCACATTAACATCCACAAATATTTAATTTTATTTCCTTTGCTTCTAAAATCTACTTGCATTGGAATAATCCATTTTGGAAAATCATGAGATAAAAAAAAGTGAAAAGATCATTGGGTTAAATTTTTTTATTTATTTAATAAAATTTAGGTCTTCTTTACAAAGTGTCTTAATCAAGGCAATAAGTAATCTTATTATGAAAGTAAGATTTTATTGTTCTTCATATTAAATTCATTCACTTATGTCAAGACATAATTTTTGTTTATTACTAATTTAATTAATTTAATAATACTTGTTTATTATTCTGTATAAATGACTAATATCCTTGGATGAAAGATCTTTTATTTTAACAATAGGGACCATACATAGATGAGAGGTCTTATAAAAAGGGAATCGCCTTAAAAGGATTGGATATTACAAAAGTTTTAATTGATATTTATGCTGTTTAATTTAAATTTAGTTAGCTAGTGTTATCATAATCATTTGAATTACAAAATTTTATTTATTGCTTTATAACCTATTAAATATTGTTTGTGTTATTGTACATATTTACCATGGGGATAAAGGGAAGATATTTTAAAATTTATATACTAACATAGTAGAAATGTATGTAAAGCACTCATAATAATAAATTTTGTTATATAAAGATAAATCTAAATTATTTTAAGTTAATAAATATTGCTAAAAAAAAATTATTTTAAGAAAGTCTCTGATTTATTTAAATTATTTATTTTATTTACATAATTAAATAAGATTGAATACTCATACCTATCAATCTGATTTAACTTCATGATAACATAGTTGAAAGTAATTTTGAGAATCTATTGAAATTATATTAAGTATTATTATTGCTACAGGATATTGATGGACCCTGAAGAGAGAGTTAAGTGCAAAATTCACCTTGAGTTCAAATACTGAGCATAACAGAATAATCAAGAAAGATGAAGATTGCATGAACTGGTCTAAGTTGTATCTGTATTAAATATTTAAATGTTAAATTATCTTATTTGAAATAGATGCAATCATGGCATACTATAGTTAGATGCATTCACTCTCATTTCTTAAAGGAATGGGCACTATTACAATATAATTATGGGAAATTTGAGTGTGAGGATTGATCAGAAAAAATATAAAATCAAAATAGGAGAATAGTAGAAAAATGATAATGAAAATAGACAGATAAATGATGCATTCCACTAATTCTCAAAATCATCATTACATTTTTTAAACACAAAAGCAACAAAGTCAAACGAAGACAATTATCAAGAAATCTTCAACTAGTTATTCATTATGTCATTGAAAAATAGAGAAATTCATTTAGAATTCATGATATCAGAGTTTTTTTTAGAGAAGCAGAGTGTGGTAGTGATCATTAGTTTTTGAAGTGCTATAATGTTTTTGGCCGAAGATTGAAGAAAAAAATGACAAGTAAAGGAAGGTTAATATAACATGAGGAAAAAGTTTAAATATCATTACTGAATGATGAAATTAGAAAATGACTGTTTATTTAGAGAATAGAGAAAAAATTGGAAAAACATAAGAAATTTATGATTACATCTAAAAAAATTAAAAGTTGTCATAAATTTCTGAACTAAAAAATGCAATGAGGAATGAAACTTGGATGAAAATGGGTGAAAAGAAAAAGATATACCAAAGATGAATTGATTTAAAAAAGATTTTAAAAATGAGGAAATTTATAGTAAATAATACAATAAAAGCAAAAATATGAAAATAAAACGAATGATTATAGCAAATAAAGTGTGCCCAATAGAGTTTGAAGAGAGTTGGATATGAGGGGAAAAAACATCAATAAAGAAATAATCTAAATATTATAAGAAACTCTTAAATGAAGAAATAGGAAATATGATAGGTTATGAAAGACAGAAATTAAAGGAAATATAATTTAAGGATGGAAAAGATGCTATATTGAAAAAAATACAATATAAAAGAAATGAAAGAGCCACCCAGAACAATGTATTTAATTTAGAGCTGGTAAAATATGAAATACATTACTAAAATTGTTATCAAATTAGACCACTATGTTTTTAAGAAAATAAACATATTTTGAGAGAGATCCTTGAGAAATATATCATCAATCTTTAAGAAAGAAGACAGAAGTAAATATTCAAGCTAGAAGAATATGTTATCAACACTATTATGAAAATCTTAGAGAAAAATTGAAAAGAATTATTTGTAAAAAATTGTTGAAATATTTGAAGTACAGTGCATTTTTACAAAGGAAAAACTGTATGGATAATTTTTAATAATTAGACTGTTTATGGAGAATATCAAAATTAGACATAAAAGGATACATATGATTTTTATTGATTCAGGAGATCTTAGAAATTGCTGTGGAAAGCACTGAAAGTAGAAAGAAATTGATAATTTATTGATAAATGTAATTGGGAGAATATATGAACAAAATAATTGTCAAGTAAAGGTAAGTCAGAAGTAATCAAAGGAATTGCTTATAGAAAAAGAACTACTGCAGAAATGGTTGCCAACTTTGTTAAAAAATCTATGTTGTTATACTTATAATATTTTGAAAGAATGGACAGATAAATATGAAAATTATGTATAAAATTATGTAATAATTGATATTTATTTAATTTGTTATTTGCAGATGATAGGTGATTATAATAAAAATATTAAACGTATTATGAGACAAATTATGTAATTAATACACGAAATGGAGATTAATTACTAATTTTGGAAAGATAGATTATTTGAAAATAGAAGAAAATGATGCTGTGATTATTAATGGAGAGAAAAATTATGAAAATGAATGGTCTTTATTTAGAATCAATAATTGAAAAAAAAAGAAAAGAAAATAATTAAAAACAGAATTCATTAGAAGAATTAGTAAAATAATGGAATAGTAACATATTGAAAATGAAATGGCTTTTATAAGATACCATCGTACATTTGAGTATTTTTGTATGGGCTAGAGATCTGGAAAATAATAAAAAAATAAACAGTCAAGATGGGCAGAAAAAGTTAAAATAATAATCAGATGGAGTGTTGCAGTGAAATAAAAATCATCATTAAAGAAAGGAGATTAAGATATAATGTTGTTTCAGTACAATGAATGATTGGAATGCAAAAGGAAGGAAAAAAATTAAGAAAATGATGGGAAAAAAATTGTGATGAACAGTATGGAAAAAAAAAGGTTTTTCAGAAGCAGATGTTATGAATAGAATCATATGGAAAAGAAAGACTTTTGCTTGAGAATACTACCAAGAGTGAATAATTCTGGGGCTGGGGGGATCAAAATAATTATCTGTACAATAATTGCAACTTTTTAAAATAATTGGCAGATTTTGATTGTAAAACCACTTGTTTTGTTCTAAGGACATAAAAGTTAATTTGATCCTAAGCTTAGGAAGATAAAAAATATGGCAAGACATACAAGAATAAAACATATTCTTTTAAACTGAATTTTACTGTAATCTCTTTATACCTGAAGACCATTTTTGTTTTTCATACATGATACTCAGTAAAAAAAAGAACTGTGAATAAGATTAAATTAATTGTTATGTTTGCATGATTGTTTCATTTTTAAATGTTAATTAATTTAGTACTTTTATATAACACAGAAGCAAAACTCTCCATATAGTAGCACCACTCAGTGCTAGCCAGAGTAATCAATAGATGCAGGAGGGTCTGTGCATAAAATCTTTATTTAGTGCCTATTCACCCAATATCCCCAGATTAGTTTCGATTTTGTGGCTTTCATAAATGAGGAGGCTTGGATCTGAGAGCACTGCAACTAGATCTTAGGATCTAATGCAACCCTCCAGCAACCACTTTTTGCTTTTTTAGCTAACTATAATGCTTTGAGTCCAAAATGAAAACACAATAATGTTTTCAAGCTAAGCTCATTAGCTTGTATAGTCATATACATCTGAACTCAATTAAGCATCCATACTTTTTTGTATCTTTGGTTCTTTAATAACCACAGTCACTATAATCATATTGAGCAGGATTGGTATTAAAGCATCAAACATCACATGATCATAATTCTTTATGCTTACACAAGCTGTTTTTATAGATGTATACTGATAAAAGTCGCAAGCTAGAAACTAGTCTGGGGATATTGGATAAGTAGGCACTAGATAGAAATTTTATGCACAAACCTTCTGGAATCCATTGATTACTCTGGTTGAACTGAATGGTGCTACTATATGGAGAGTTTTGCTTCTGTGAAAACAGCCTGTGTAAGCATAAAAAAAGGTGAGCATGTGATGTTTGATGGTTTAATACTTTTGTTTAACTATGTTTAGCAGCTGTCTGAGCATCATACTGAGCCCATTACTTTTATTCTTTTGACTAACTTTAGAACTTTTCTTTCAGGAATAGTCTAAAAATTCTCTAGTTGATGTTTCTACTACAAAGCTGACCCATCATGAACATTAAAATTAATTGTTTGGAATTCATAAATTTTAATATTTTTTAATACATGATATTTTATTACAGTGGGTTATTCTTAGTAATCCTTTATTACAAATAGACTTTAGTCTAAACCTACTTATTTTAAGAGAATGTACCACTTTTTAAAGATCAGATAATTCAATGCTCACCATGTATTAAAAATAAGTATATTAACTTTTTTCTTTTAGCATTTCAAAATCTATGGTTGAAATTCTATAATGAAAGCTATATTTGATTACAAATGTACCATGGTCAGGCATTATACAATACAGGTATATAATCTTTGCATAAACTAAAATACTTCACTGCCTCACATCGTCATGAATCTTAATGCTTCATTTTTTTTATCATTTATATTTTGCTTGGTAAGAGTTTTATCTCCACCCTCTATTAACATTGTAAAAATTACTTTAAAGACAGTCTCAAAAAGCTTAATATCAATCACTTTCATGAGAAAGATATCCTTAAAGATAGAGTAAAATGAAGAATTACAATTAGACAAAATGGGAGTCTTTCAAGTTTTAATAAATTAAAAATAATAATTGTTTTCAAACTACATTTTAGAAATTGGAGACAATCTAAAATCATTTTCTGATTTTAAATTCGGCACTGCAATATTTTAAATAAATAGGCTAAAACAACACATGGTATATATCTATAAGTCATGATAAGTTTTTATAGTTAATGCTAAGTTCATATGTTGCTTTTTAGTTCTGCTTTGTATCTGTTTCTTCTGAAAGTAGAATGATACTATTCATTTAAGAGTAACTTCTAATAACATAATCTTATCAAAAATATTGGATTGAATATATTCTTAGAAAAGAAATTTATTTACTACAACAATTTTTAAAAAAAATCTAAACTTTTTTGAAGTCACCTGTATTTTTTTAAATGGGTCATTTAGTAAGATAATAATATTGTAGAAAATGACTTCATTAAAGGTATATAATTTAATGTTACCATGGTGACATTCACAGTAAAATTGTACATTACAGAGTTATTCATTATAAATGATACAATATTATGTTTTCATTATAGAATTAAAATACAGTTAGTGTACTTACCTATTTTCATCCATTATTCTTGCAAGACAATAAGTGCTTTCATTTATGACATATTCTAAATAGAAAAGATTTTCATGATTAATAATTACAAA